>CAHIKZ030002455.1:0-62500 GCA_903632075.3 Acanthosepion pharaonis
TATATATATATAGATTACCATGGATTGGTTACTAAAAGTGTGAAAAATGCCAAACAAATTTCATCAAAGGTTCAAGGTTGCTTTTTTTTCTCTGCTGAAGTTCGGATTATTTTTCAAACTCGCCTATGTTTCGATTCATGTAAAGACGTTCTCCCTCCCCCCATCAAATTAATTCTATTGTTTATTAATACGCTTTGTAGGCGGAGCCAACTACATAGGAGAACAACAGCGCGTTTAGACACTAGAATAAAACAACACGTTCCTACAAAAAATTAGGAACCACAATTTGCTTTACGAGGATTCCGTCTCCTAACACCTACAGTCCGCCTATACAAGTAACACCTTTAAATAGCAGAGATTCAGCCACCAAATTTAGTGTTGACTGGTTCACCGCGGTTGGCCCGGTCACACTTGTATTTCATCTGAAGGTTCTGGAGGCACTTTTACATCGGGTCCTATAGTTTTCCTTTGTGCAAACAACGTGAGTGTTTGCTGGGACCGCTTGTCATCTGCCTCTAGTTCCTTCTTGCATATATACAAATATATATATTTGTTTAATTTTTTTTTTTTCCACCCATTTTTTGTACATTTCTCTGTTTTAATTTTGAATCTCCGTGAAGATTGAAGAGCGGGAGTAAAACCGGTTGCTTCCCCCCTTGTTGTTTAATTTTTTTTTTATTTAATATTGATTTTAATAAAATATAATATTAAATTTTATACTTTTTATTTCGATCAAAAATTTTGTACCTACAAAATATCTTTAAATATATACAAGTTAATATATATTTATATTTTATATTTCCATTACTGGTTAAAATCTTCAAATTTTAATGTCTTTATTTTTTACAAATGTGTGATGTGTTTAATCAAATATGTCTTAAAACTGTCAATTGTTTTAAAAAAAAAACTATCTCCCAAGAGGTCTCAAACAGTCTTTTTGCCTTAGATATTATATAAATAAATATATATATATATATACATATTTATCCTTCTGTATAGAGTTTATTTTATGTTTTTCAGATATTTCTCTCTTTTTTAAACTGACTTTTCACCCTTACAGATATTCATAAATCTTTCATTTTAACTTTGTAAACCAATTTTTGCTTTTTATATCCAAATTTTTCCTATTTATTTGTTTTTTTTAAATGAGTATCAGGATGAATCCTCTTTTTCAATTTGTGATAGAGTTGAACATGTTGTTAACTATATATGATTTTCATATATATATGTCATAATATTTGAAAAAAAACCAAAACCCATTTTATTGTGAAAAATATAGAACCAACAAACTCAGTTATGGCACCAAAATAAATATGATCATATGATGTGGGATTTCTAAATATAGTCAAAAAATTTTTTATATTTATATATATATATATATATATATTTATATGAACATACATATCTATATATATATATATGATATCAATTTACAACAATTTATATATATATACATATATATATATATATTTATATAAAATATATAATATAAATTATATATATATATATATATATATATAAAATTATATATTATTAAACACATAATGGTTTATATATATATTTATTTATATATATATATATAATATATATTATATATTATATATATATATATATATATATATATATATATAAACAGTGTTCATTATTGAATTATATCCTCACTTTTTTAAGATTGTTGTTTATCTTCAACACTTTCCACATACATCAATTAATGCAGTGATAGATTTTATAGGTCTCTACAAGTTATTTAAATATGCATGGAAAATAATACCACCTGCTTGTGGTAAATACAAACATAATAAATCATCCAAAAAAAAAATCCTTAAAAATAATAGAAAAATTGTTACAAAAGAAGATTGATTCATTTTGCCAGTTATCAACCATAAAGTTGAGTAGGAAGAAATGTAAGAATTTTTTTTGAGATAATAATAGTTTCTTCACAGTTTTACTAATTAACCTATAGCTGGTGGGGAGAAGTAATTCTGTTTAAATCAGGGTTTAATAAACAAACAAGAATTTTTAACATGGATATAAAAAGGAAAAATTTAAAAACAAAAATAATATAAAATGATCCCTCAAGACAAGAAATTTCTTAAACCTTGTTTGGACAACAAAAAATCAAAAGTAATAAGTTAAATGTCTATCTGATTAATTGTAAAGCAAAGGAAAAAAATGAAACAAATGAGCAATATATATATAAAATAACCATATACAATTTTATTGGAAAACCATATTAAAATGACATTTATTTCTTATTTAAATCCTTTTTTATAGATACATATATAATGATGAAAAGATAACATTTTAAAAAATTTTATTAAAATAAGATATTTATATATCAACAGAGATAAAAAAAAATTTAATTTGTGAAGTATTGATAATATCAAACACCAGGCAAAATGAATGAACAAAATTGATTTACAAAAATAATTTATATATTTTTTTGAAGTTTTTTTTTATTCTGAAATTTGAAAATTAATTGGGTGAAAATTCCCATGAAATAGTTTCATTGTTAAAAATTTTTTTAAATGTCCATAGCTGTCATGATTATTACATTTATATTGAACATTACTATTGATTCATTTATTAAAAGCATATAACATTCATAAACGGACCCAATCCCTGTTAATTTCTCTGGGATGTCAAATTATAAATGATAATATGTTTTAAGGTGCATTTGAATACATGGTAGATAATTTTAAAAATTTTTTGCATATAAATATTTCAGTGGAAATAATTACTTTTTGATTTTGTGTATTTCTTTTTGTAGTGAAAAGTTCCAGTTATATTTTTTAATACACAATTATAGATCATCAAGGATATTATTTAAAGTCATAAAATCATCTTTCATAACAACAATTTTTTTTCAGTTATATTCAACCTCTATGGGTAATTTAATGCTGAAATTAAATATTTTGAACATGAAATTTATGGCTTAACTAGTTTAGAGTTATGAAATATATTGTTGGTCATTTCATATAAATATATCAAACATTCATTTTTTTCAATCATGGAGTTTTAATTGTATTGAAATATGAAAACAGAGAACTTGACTGTATTTCATTTTTGTTTTGTAATGATCTAAATATTTAAATATTTTTCTAATAGTTAATTTGAAGAATGAATGGCAAGTTCAACAATTTAATCAATAAAAACAGAACATTCCTCTTTAAAAAATCATTTTTATAATGCTAAAATTCCTTACTATGTGTCCTTTTCAGTTCAACAAAAACCTTGCTTTTTTTTTTTGGACCAGGGACATTCAATTTGAAAAACACTACTTACATTTGTTAAAATGTCAAAAATAATCATCACAATGTTGTAGTTTTATGAATCATTTTTGAATAATTAATTTAAATTTAAAATATTTTCCATCTGAATTTGTTCCATTAAATGCATTTTGAAATTTATAAATTTATTTATTTTTTTAAATACATGCTAAAAATTTATTAATCAACATAATTGACACTTTTCAAAATTTTTTAAAAAACTAGGAATTTTTTTTGATTTTTAATTTTTTTTGAAAATTGACAAAAACATATATAAAATTAGATACACAAAAAATATAGTTTTGAAAAAACTTTTTTAAATGGGTTTGCATAAAACAGTTTGTTCAAGGAATTAAAATCATATTAGTATCATGAAACGATAGAAATAATATTTATTTTATATAAGAGAACAGAGCAGCAACATTTTAAAATAGACTTACATTGAGGGATGAATTATTTTAACATAAAAAAAAACTTTTTAATAAATATTTTCTGAGATTGTCAAGAGAAAAAGGTAATGTCATTATTGCATAAGAAATGCAGTTGAAAAAAAAAGCAATTTAAATTCTTCATTTTCCAAATTGAAGACACACTCTCAGTGAAAACAAATTGAAGTTTGTTTAATTGCAAAAAATTCAGTCACTAATTTGAAAAAGACAAAAATGATAAATTCCTGCTGAGGAGGAAACAGATTATATGGAAATTTGTCAAAAACTCCATTTTTTAAAAATTTTTTTGAAAATTTTATCAATTATCGAATATTTTTTTATTTGGTTTGGGGGTGGTACATTTATAAATGACTTAATTTTAAAAACTATACAATATGCTTTTTATAATAAAAACAATAAATTTCATGGAGCACAATAATTTTAATTAGAAAAACCATAATGAATAGACATGGAACAAAAAATGAAGATGGTATTCATTTCAAATTTTTTGTGTCAAAAAGGGGATACATTTTCAAATGTTATTTATATACAATTTTAATTTTGGACACATATCCAACATTTTAAAATCAATTTATCTTAGTATAAAAAAAAAAAGTAAATCATTGTTGTAATGATGTAACCAATCATCAAACAATCTGACATTCCTGGGTTCCATTCACAATCCTTTCGGTTTTGAAATTCAAAAATGTAATCACATTTTGTTCAAAATTTATTAATTAAAATGTGCAAAAAATAAGAAAAAGTGAAATTACTATATTTGAGATTTTTTATTGAAGGATTTTTATTATTGAAATTTTATATGTTTTTGCAATAAAAATTTAATTTTTTGGACATTTACAAAAATTCTGTAAAAACCAAAATAAAATTTTTTAATCACATGATTTGAATTTTCAAATTAACAAAGAGGAATATATCAATTTTTTTATTTCATTAATTTGGTAACTCCCTTAAATCTATTTAAAATGGATTGATTTAGGAATACAAAATGATTATATTATGGCAAATCCTCAGAAATTTATAGACAAAAAATGACTTAATTATTTTTTGAATTTTTTTTTGAATTACTTTCAATTTTAAAATTATTTAAATTCTTACTTGGTTGATTGACCCCTAATTTTCTTCATAATCTTTTCTCATAATTTTACATTTTTGGTTATAACTTTAAGTTATTTTTTGGCTTTCTATGTGAACATAGTATTTTAAAATATTTGAATATTGCTCTGAAACATGATATATTTTTCCTGATTATTACCACATCACATTAAAAAATCTTTTCTTCATGATCAAGGTCTTCCTAGTCTTGCAATCACCATTTTTGACTCATTTTTGAATTAATCATCAAATTTATTTTCAGTTTTATGATTAAATGGACTTGATTTTAAAGCTTCATATTGGAATTACAGTTTATTAATTTTAACCATGTCATATATTTTTAATGGGAAAGCTGGCATTTTATTCTAATTAGTTATGTTACTTTAAATTGAAATTTATAAATTTTTTTCTCTCAAAACAAATTAAAAAAAATAATTTGAAAAAAAGTATTTAACTTTTATTACATAGTTTATAATTGATTTTTCATATTCTTTTCTTAATCTTTTGTTTGACATCTCTGTGAAACATTAATATCTTGATTTGTCTTTATTTTCTCTTTGTTTTACATGTGATATCCATTTTAGTTGTTGCTATTTTTGAACGTCCTCAATGATGTGGTTTTTGATTGTTGAATAAGTTCTTTGTTTGTTAATTTGTAATGCCAGTATTACAAGTTTCCCCAGAAATAAATTCGTTAAGACCAAATTAATGATTTAATTCATTCAAAGCCATTTTAACATTGATCTTAGAAATTGCAATATATTTGAATGAGTTTGATAAGCCATATTTGTTTTTTATGATAAGGCTATAAATGATTATTTTCAGAGTTTAAAGGTAATAAAAATTTTTTAAAAAAATTATTTATTAAAAAATTTTTTAAGAATCTTTTTTAAAGCTTTTATAAATATCCCATAAATTGATGGTTGAGAAAAACAATTTAGTAAAACATTTGGCATTCAATAAGAAAAAAAAAAATTTGAAAATAACTTCAATTTAATTATTTAAATTTGTGGGAATAAATTAATTTCAGGTTTTTGATATTATCATTGTTCTCTTTTTATTATGTTACGAGGATGCATTTTTATAATTGGGAGGGATTACTGAGAAAAACTTGTTATTACGAAAAAAAGTTTTCATTCATGAAGTAGTTTAAAATAGAGAAATTAGAAATAGAATGTTTGGAAGATTCTAGATCATTCTAGTATATTTAGAAAATTTAGAAATATGCAAATTAGGTGTTAGCAAAAAAAAATGGGATTTTGGAAAAGGGTTGTCAGTTTTGAAAATGGGAATTTCCTGTTATCAACTCCGGCTTTTGATTCAAGGACTATTATATCCAGCCGAAAGAATCTCTAAAAAAAGTTGCCGATTTAAACAAAAACCCAAAAGAGAATTTCATGGAACAAATTTGGTAAATAGAATTTTGACTAATTTTATTGACCAAAATAAAAAAAATTAATATTTATTTACAACACTTTTGTGGATTTCCAAATATAGCATTAGATTACTTCAAGAGCCCTTTTGAAAAGATATTTGAAAAAAGATTTCCTTGAGGGAAGTTTAATTTTTCGCCAAGTAACTCCACTTTTTTTTCTGTTTTGTAGGCCACAATTGTTTTATCCTGTATATATTTTTTGTTTTGTTTTTTTTTTTTACATTTAAATTAGTGTGTGTACTTTCATTGATTTTTCCAATTATGACAATAGATTCAAATAAATATAACAATGATTTAGGAGTTACTGAATAGAATAATCAAATAGAATAAAGGTTGGTAATGAATGATAATACTTAGGACAAGAACAACACATATAAGATTTGCCAGTGGCGTGTAAAAAGTAGTCAACTGCTAGAAGTGAGTCAGTCAATTGAATTCCACAATGAATCTCCAACTGCAGACCAACATACAGTATTTACTACTGTATTTATGTGAATGGGGACATACCCATTATGTCTGTAGGTATGTATATATACAATTTGTTTTAATGAATTTAAATATTAAGTTAAAAATTAATTAAAGAAAATTAAAAGGAAACATAAAAAAACAAAACATTTCAAAGATTCTTCTTTTTAAATTTTTAGAGTAAAATTGTAATCCAAATGCTTTTTTTATATAATTTTTTCTATTCACAAAATCTTAATCAATCTTCAACAAAAGATTTCTATCAAGTTTGATTATTCAAAAAATTTAAAAAATAATTAAAATTTAATTATAATGATATTTTACATCACATTTTAAAATTCTTAATTTGATAATCTTTTGTTTTTTTTAAATTTTTCAAATTAACAGACACTGTAAGTGAAAATTTTCTCATTACAATGTGGATTTCTTCATCCCTCAAAAAAAATTTTGGCAAAATGTTATTTAAGCAAATTTTAAAATCAAAAAAGAAAAAAAAAAATGTTGTTCCTTTTTTTTTTTTTTTTGCTTTTAAAAGTTTAAATTTTATATATAGAATTATAAAAAGAATAAAAATCTCCTACCCTACTTTTGAAAGAATTTTCAGCAACAGGATTTTTTTTGTTTTTTCAATTTTTGATTTTTTACTACAAGAACCTCCTTTAATTTCAATTAAAAATTGGAAAATACCCAATGAACATAAGAATTATATTTAAAATAAAATTTTAAATTATCAAAAAATTCTTCATCTTTTGTCTGAAATAATCAAAATTCATTTTTTTTTTTTTTAAGATTTGCAACAAGAACAGAATGCTTAAATTTTAAATTTTCAATTTACTATGGTCAAAACAAAAACATTTTGCAAAAGAATTTTTTTTCAATTTTAAAAAATTTATTTATTGGTCTTTAAACACAACATGAATTGATCTAAAAAAAATTAAATAAAAAAATCTTATGAAAAATTTGTTTTCATACAATTTTATTTTGATTATTTGTGACATTTAAAAAATTTTTTATTAATCATAACAAATAGATGATTGAAGGATTATAAAAATTTTAAAATTAAATAATTTTTCATCTAGAAATTTTAATTATGGAATTCAGCATCCAAATTTGAAATTTTTTCAGTTCAAACATTTTTTAGTTACAAAATCAAAATTATTTTTTTGATCTTAAAACTTTTTTCTAAGATTTAAAAAGGCATCTTTTAAAAAAAAAATGGATTTCAGCTAATAAATAAAAAAAAAAATGCATTAGTTTAAAAATAAAAACTTATTAAATTTTTGACATTTTAATATTTAAAAATATAAAAATGATTTTTTATGGTATTCTTAAATTTCATTTGCAAAGATTAATTTTAATTCAGTAAAGCTTATTTAAATGTATTTTCAGAATTCATTGAATTTTAAGATAATGAATATGAAACTGTTAAAAAAAACAAACAAAAAGTTAAATTCTAAAGATTAATAAAAAAAATAAATATATTTATAAATTTATGAAATCAAAAAATCAAAAATATAAAAAATGGATTTCTTTTTATTCTTTATATTGATAGTATACAGTTTTTTGTATTTCATGAAACTTGTTTGAAAAATTTGAAAAAAAAGTTTTTTATTTTATATATAATATATTTATTTAATATTTTTTATATATATATATATATAATTAAAATTTTTACCAACATTTATTTGAAATTATTTAATTTTTGAAAATTAAAAGATTAATTAAAAATAAATATATATATAGAAATAAATAAATATAAATATATATGATGAAAATATTTATTGAAAATAAACAAGAATAAAAGAAAAAAAGATTAAAATAAAAGGTGGTCATATTTCAATATATAAAAAAATCAAAATTTAAAATAATTTCATCAAAAAAGGTTTAATAATTTGAGACATCATTTTTACAAAAATATTTAATTTAAATTTATTTTAAAAATAAAAAGACAAATATAAATTTATTTTAAAATATTATATATAAATTTATATATTTATAAATATATATATATTTACAAATAGTGTTTTTACTTTTCCTTTTAATAATATATATTTTACAATAAATATAAATATCATTTCATATTTAATTTATATTAAATTTTTTGATTGAAATAAATATTTTTTAAAGAAAAAATGGAAAAATTTTAAGAATCATTTAGAAATATTTCAATTTTTTTCTTGATAAGTAATTACATATTTAAAATACAAATTCATTTGTTCAAAAAAAAATAATGTTTTAAATATTCATTTTAAATTATAAATATCAAATTTTGAAATTTTAAATTTTTTTTTAAATTAAAGATTAATTATTATTTTCAAATGATTTCAAATATCACACACATAAAATAAAAAAATATATAAATATAATGCATGGATTTTAAAAAAAAAATTTTCCACATATATATAGGTCAAAAAACTTAATTCTTATAAATTTTTTTAATAAAAAAAAAATTTTCATTCCTCATTTTTTCTATAGGAAAAGAAAAAAAAGAATTGAAATCTAAATTTTATTTTATGTTTTAAAATTTTACATTAAATTTTAAATATTGCAATTAAAATTTAATTTTTAAATCTATTTAACAAAGAATTTTTTTTATTAATTAAAATATGAAAAATATAAAATTTTGCAAAAAATTTTTAAAATTTAAATAAAAAAAAATTAGAATGAAAGGACATGTTTTTGGCTAATTTTTTTAAATTTTTTTCAAAAATTATCATTCAAAAATTTTCAAACCAATTTAAAATGATTTTATTTAGATATTGTTTTTTTTTTGAAATATTTTTGATAAATGAAATTAATGAATGCTTTTTGTTTTAAGAATTTTAAAAATACACAAATTAAATTTAAATATAATTAAGAAATTATAGATTTATGTTTTTTTTTTTTTAATAATTGAGAATTTTTAAAATCATTTTTTTCAATTCTTTTAAAAAATTTAAAAAACAATTAATAATTTAACCAAGTTTAAAAATTCAAAGAATATCATGACAACAAAAAAAAAATGAATTTATAAATTTATATATTTTAATGGACAAATTTTGTTTTTTCTGAAAGAAAAATATTGTAGAAAAATAAAAATAAATATATATATATCATCCTTTATCTTTGTTAAAAAAAAAAATTTAAAAATTTTAAAAAATTTTATATTTTTTTTTATTCAAAAAAGATGAAATTAAATGATTGACTATATTTATTATAGAAAATTCATTTGAAAACAAAAAAAGTAAATTTGAAAATTTTTTTTAATAAAATATTTGATATATATAGGAAAAATAAATAAAGGAAAATGAATATGACAATTAATTGAAGATACTTTTTTTCAAAATTTAAAAATTTTGTCAAATGTTAAAAGTATTGATTCTTATTAAATATTTCTTTGATAAATTATAAAAAATAATATAATAAATATATATATATATTATATAATAAAATCACTTTGGAAAAACATTGAAATATATATTAAATATTTTCATTTATAAAATTTAAATAAATTTTATTTTAATATATTTAAAAAATTTTTTTAAATTTTATATATAATATATATATATTTATAAATATAATTTAATTTTAAAAAAAAAAATTAAATATATATATTATATATATATATATATATACAATATAGAAATATATATATATATGAAAATTTATATTATTAAATATAGATATATATATATTATATATATATATATATATATATAAATAATTATAATTCCTTATATATATATATATACACTATATATATATATAATAAAATTTATATATATATAATAAATTTTATGAGATAAATTATATTTTTAAAAAAATATTATATATATATATATATATAGATATATATAAATAATATATAATATATATAATATATTTATATATAAATAATTTTAAATTTTTTATTTTATTTATAAATATTTTTATAAATATGTAATTTTTATCAATTTATTTCAATATAAAAACATTTTAATAAATTCATTTTTATTATCTTAAAATTATATAAATATATATAAATTTATAGAATTTAAATATATATTTAACATATAGATATTAAAAATATATAATTATCTAAAAAAATTGTATTATATCTGATTTCATATATATATATATATATATATATATATATATATATATATATACAGGGTGCGATGGGTAAATTGTCGCCATTTTATATTTTTAATTTGCATGCATGCATTGTTGTTTTTTGATTTTGTCAACTGCACAGTATAGTAGGGTCAGTTGGGCACCATCTGAGAGAAAAAGAGCACCATGATGCAATTCACTCTGCCAGAAATTTGGAAAATGGCATGCTGTACTGCTTGGCATTTTGCACTGGAAGCTTCCAATACAAACATTTCAAAGTGTTTGGGTGTCAATCTGAGGACAGTGCAGAGGATTCAGAAAGAGTTGGATGAGTCTAATGGTGATTATGAAGGTATGGGTGTTTGGAGTGATCACTAGTGATGGCGATGTTATGCCTCCATTCATCTTCCCACAGGGCCTCAGACTCAACACAGAGGCCTACATCAAGTGCCTTGAGGAGGTAGTGCTGCCCTGGGTCAAGAGGGTGGCTGCTGGAAGACCCTATGTCTGGCAACAGGACTCTGCACCATGCCACACAAGCAGGAGAACCCAGTCATGGCTGTCAGACAATTTCTGTGACCACATCACCCCTTACATCTGGCCACCTAACTCCCCAGACTGCACCCCCCTTGATTATTATGTGTGGGGTGCAGTTGAGCGAGAAACCAACAAAACTCCTTGTAACACCAAAGATGAACTGAAGGCAAGGATTATGGCAGCATTCACCAAGGAGACCATCCAGAAGAGTTGCAAGAGATTCTGAAGTCATCTGGAATTTGTGGTTGAAGCCAATGGTGATTTTATTGAATAAATTTACTCTTTAGTATTTCAAGATATTTTTGTGTAATTTTGGTAAATATATCTGTTAAAATGAGATGTCAGTGTTATTTTCATTTTTGCATAATTTAGATGACAATTTATCCATTTAAATATATAAAAAGTTGTTCTTATAGATATTTTTATTTTTACAAAAAAACCTCAATTTTTAAATTTATTGAAATAAAATATTTATAAATTAATTAATTTTTTATTTTTTTCTAAAAAAGTTCCAAGAATATATATATACAGGCTAAATTCTTTAAAATTTTTTCAAATACAAAGATGATTGAAATTATATTAAACATCTTTACAAGGATTTTATTTAATTAATTTTTCAATTGTGGTTTTGTATGTTATTTTTGTTTTATCATTCATAAAAAATTTTTCATTAATTTTTTTTTAAGCAATTTAAAAAACTCATTTTTTTTTAATATTATAAAATCATATTTTTTAATTTTAATTTTTGTTGATTTAGATTAAATGTTTTTTAGGTATTGTTCATTAATAAATTATGAATTGGATTTGCATTTCATATAAAAGCATATATAATAAATAAATGTAATATTTATATTTTTTTTTTTATAATTTTTTTATTTTACAATTTTTCTTTTTCATTATTAATTTTCATTCTTTTTTTTAAATTTTTAAATTTAAAATAAAATTATATATTTCCATTTAAATGCGTTTAAATTTAGAAATTAATTTTAAAAAAAGAAAAAATATTTTTTAATTTTTTTTAAAAATAAAACAGATAAAAATTTATATATATATATATATATATATATATATATTAAAAATATATATAAAAACAAAAAATATTTTAAAATCTTTTTCAAATATAATAAGAAGATGGGATAAATGTATTTGATTTATCTGGTCCCAAATTATTCCAAATGTAAACAAAATATTTTATATAAAATTTTAAAAAACCCGAATATAAGAGATGTCTTTTAAATACATCAACAACTTTCTTATTTATTTTTGTTTTTATATATATTATAACTGGCCTGATATATTCGAGGAAAAAGTTGTCTTTTTAAAGCTAATTATATTTTCATAAATATAAATAAATATATAAATATAAATATGTATTTTTAAAAATTTTGCTCAACAAAATCAGTTATTAATCTGTTTTAATGAATAAAATTTAAAAATTGTCTTTTATTTATTTTTAATTTTGTAAATTATTTTTGATCAAGAAAAATTTGAACAATTTCAAAAAATTAAAATAAAAATCAAAAGATGACTTGTGGCTTCATTAAAAATTTATTTTAAAATTACAAAGATTATATATAGATCTGGATCAAATTTACTATAGAATTCAATTTTATAATGGCCTTCCACCATGTCATGTTTTGTTTGCGATCTGAAAAAAAAACAAAAAAAAAAAAAATAAAATTCATTTGAATTTGAAAAAAAAACAAAAAATTTATTTTTAAATTTCTTTTTCATATATGAAAATGTAAATGATAATTTGATTATTAATTTACAAGTATTTCTTTGCATGGTGATCAAAAATTATAACAGTAAAAACAAATAATATTTATATTAACGCGGAATAATGATAATCTAATGGTTTTGGGAAAGAGATTTTTTTAAAAAAACAAAATCTATAAAAAAAAAATTATTTTTGGTCGTCCATTAGTTAGACAGATTTAATAAATTTTGGCTGTTTTCAATAGAAAATGATGAAATACAGAAGATCCGTGAAAAATTTTCCACATTTTAAAAAAAAAGAAAAAAATATTTTTTTAAAAATTAAAAAGTTATATTGTAATAAACTTGTTAGTCTGGTGAAGTTTTTTTTAATTTGGGAAAAAAAAAAAAATTTGTTAAAATTTTCAAAGGCAACATATAAAGTTCAAATATTCAACCAAAATTTAACAAAATTTTGTTTTACAACAATCTATCTATAAATATCATTTATATATATATATATATATATATATATATATATATATATATATATAATTCAATTTTAATACATGACTAAAACCTCAATATTCAAACAGAAAGCACAAATTGTGAATTTTTTTTCGTCCTATATTTGGGACTCATTTTTATGCATTTGAAACATCCATTGGGAATGAGAATTAAACACTGACCATTTTTGATCCTTTGATGACACACTGTCATAGACATTTCAAATTAAAAATAAAATGTAATCGACCAGGAAGCATTTAAAAATCTTTTTCATTCATTTATTGAAGAATTCCTAAAAATTTCATTTTTTTTCGAAAATTACCTGATTTTTAAAGAATTTCCAAACCATTACTTTTTTGTTTAGCATTTGAAAAAGACGATTTTAAAATAATCATTTGAAATTTAACGTTGACCCAACAAAAAAAGAAAAGAAATTAAAAATCAATGGCTTGGTAAAAATTTAGAATTTTTTACATTATCCTTTTGTTTCAAAATCTTTTTATTAATGTTTTTTTGACTTTTAACGTTTTCCTTTTCCAGAAATAATTTGCAACAAATATATATATATAGAAAATTATATTAAAGAATAAAACACTTTCCTCACTAAATACAAAGCATCTTTGGAAAAAAATGAAAAAAACGTATTTTGGTGTTACAATTGGAAAATTTTGCGAATGCTGATTTCCAATTACAATTTTTATAAATGGATGAACATATTTCAATCTTAAACTTTTGAGAAAAATTATATATGTAACATTCACAATTTAGAAAACTTGAAAATACAAAACTCCATCAAAATAATAATAAAAAAATTTAAAAAACATTTTTTAAAAATTCAAATTATAAGAAGAATTAATATTAAAAAAATAAATCATTGTATAAAGTAGAGGAACAAAATTTTTTAAATGATTATTAAAGGTTTCAAATAATATCCTATATATATATATATATATATATATATATATATATATATATATACGATAATATATTTTACTTTCTTGCAAAGAGAAAATTATCTTGAATTTGAAAAAAATTGATAAAAAATTAGTTTAAACTGTGACGAAAATATTTTGAAGTCGAAAAATATACGTACACATCAAAAAAAATAGAACTCAGAAAAAGAAATAAAATTCTTGATGAGATAAAAATTCACTTGGGAGAATAAAATTATTTGAAAGAAAATCAAAAAAATTTATTTTTTTTTTTAAAAATATATAAAATTAATTATGTGGAAAAAGAAAAGTATTTTTTTAAAATAAATAAATGATCCCAAATTGTTTAACAGCATAATTAATTACATCTCACATTGTAAATGTTAAAATATAAGAAAAAAATTTTTTTGAACGTTTTCATATATGACGCATAAGCTTTTTTTCCAAAAATTTCAAAAAAGAATCACAGAAAACCTTTTTCTTTTCCAAAATTATTTTTAAAAAGAGATCAGGTTAAAATTGTTTTAAAAACTGATTCTGCCTTATTTTGAATTCAATACATTTGAAAAAAAAGATTATGGTACCTTCTTATTAGCAAAACATTTTATTTTTTTCTTCTTCATAAATGTCCAAAAAGAACTAAAAGAGAACGGTGAAAAGGGTTTTTTTAAAAGAAGGACAGTAGAAAGGAAAACAGGATCAAAAATACAACAAATGGAACGTGAGAGAAGAGTTTCAGCTTTGACAGTCTAAAAATAGCAGTGAAAAAAATTTGAAAACACACACACACACATTTTATTTGTTAAAATATATATATATATATATATATATGATTTTAAATTATTTAAATTGCAATATTCGTTTATGTTTTTAATAAATAAAAACGACAAATAAGGTATAATTAACCTTTTATTTATTTTTTCTTGTGTTTATCTTATTTTTCTGGATCCATTTTGTGTAAAACTTTTCAAATGTTTTATAGTTCTGATGAGCTCAAAAATAAGATTTAGATATTTATAATAATTAAAAATTTTCAGCTTAATAAATATATTTTTTTTTTTTTGTTTTTTTTTTATATAATAGGTAAAATGTTTTAATTTCCGAAAATGAGTTAATCAATTGCTTTTTGTTCGTAGTTAATATTGTTAAGAGTAAAAATTTTCAATTTTTTATTATTAAAACTTCCATTATTTTCAGTCATTTACACATGGATGAGGTTATAAATGTTTATGTTTTCTATAAAAACTAATAAAGGTATAATAGCGTAATTTGATTTCGAAAACTTTTTATTTACAAACGTTGTTTACCAAACTATTGACATTTTTCTTTAATTTTCTGTCTATAATAATAATTCTATCCCTCCGCCATCCATCAAACCATCCACACTAAAAAAATTACTACACGGGCAAAACCAAAGTTCCATTCTATTACCATAATAGTTTTGTTTTTTACACCCAAACTAATGGTGTTAGTATGGAAATCCACTTGGTCCATGCTTTTTTCAACTATTACATATCCCATGTAGAAAATACGATATTTACACAGGTCCATAAACCGAAAATATATGTTCGCTAGTTTGCAGATGATATTTTTTACTTTTAACTTTAACATTAATAAATAGTATTTGAAAGACCACATTTGAGAAAAACCTCGTTTTTTAATTTTTATATGAACTTAGTTTAAAAAAAAAACAAACTCCATTTTAGATATCCTCGTTGAATATTGCAATAACACTTTCATCACATCATTATAAAAAAACCCACTAGCAAAAACTCATTTATATAAATTTTAAAAGCGAATGCCACTTAGGTACAAAATAGCAGTAATAAAAAAAAACTTTCTAAAAAGAGCACACCAGAATTCATCCTCTCGACTACTCTTCCTCAAAGAACTTAATAACGTTAAACAAACACTAATCAACAACGGTTTCCCTAACCACCTTATAGACCACCAAATTAGACTATTTCTCCCCAAAGCAAGTAATAACGATAGTGAACACACACTAAAAAATTACATACACATTTATTACAAAAACCAAATGCATATTAATTACAAACAAGACGAATCTTCTCTAAGACATATTATAAAGAAATATACTACCCCAATTGACCCGAAAAAAAAAATCAAATTAATTATCTATTATATAAAAAATTTAAGACAGCTAACCTTATCCAAAAAAAATAACAACACACCAACTAAGTCAAAATTACAAAGAACGAACATTATCTATGAGTTCAAATGCCCTTTAAGGACATGTTTTCCTGATCAAATTGGACTCATAATTACATCGGTTACACAACTACATGCTTATCCAGACGTCTTACGTTACACCTATCTGATCACAGCTCCATTAGAACCCATTTAAACACACACACAAATTTACCAGACTCCATTAGAAACATACTAGTAGAAAACACAAATATATTAACTGCATCCACCTGCAAAAAAAAATTAAAAATAATGGAAGCTTTAATAATAAAAAAAAAAAAAGCCAACTCTTAACAATATTAACTACGAACAAAGGCCACAATGTGCTAACCGTATTCGGAAATAAAAAAAACATCCCTACTACACACTAAGACATACACATAATGCACACACTCAATTAAGCTGAAAAATTGAATCATCCTTGATAATGGCTAAAGGTATAGCCGAAAGCGCTCGGAAATATAAAACATTTGGACAGTTTTTACACACTCTTTGTCCAGAAAAGAAAGCTCTTGTTCGAACACAAGAAAAATTAAATAAAAAGCTTAACCGTAGTACCTTGTCTGTCGTTTTTAATGAAACATGCATATATATATATATATATATATATATATATATATATATATATATATATATATATATATATATATATATATATATATATATATATATATATATATATATATAATATATATATAAATAATTATATATATATATATATTAATATATATAAAATAGAATCAAAATATATATTATTTTTGAATATATAATTTAATAATTAGGACAAATTTATTGTTGAAAACATTACAAAATATAAATTTTGTATTATTTAATGATAACTTTATAAAAAATTAATATATTTATTATTTATATTTACATATCATATATATTTATAAAGATTTATATATATATTTATATATATATATATATATATATATATACAAATATAAAATATATGTATACTGAAATTAATATTTTGAAAAAAAAATATTTATTAGTGAAACCAATTATAAAAGTTGGATTTTAGATTAAGACAATATTTACCATAAGAGATTCTTTTTTCGGATTTATATATATGAAATAAATAATCTATAGATATTATATATATATATATATATATAAAATTAAATATAATTATATAAAATTTAAAAATTATAAAATTTGAAATGGAATTTTAAAAGTTTATAAAGGATAATTAATTTCATTTGAAAAAATATTACTTTTTGAAATTTTCCTGGGATAATTTAATATATATTTTTATCATTTAATTAGTATATTCCAAATAAATTTTTTTTAAACAACCATTTAAATAAAACAAAAATGATAAAAAAAAAAAAAAAGAAACATTCTGAAAAAAACTTTTCATTGAAGGAGATAAAGTAGAAAATTATGCCATAAATAAACAAAATTTAGAAACAAAAAAATATATTAATTGATCTTTAAACAAATATGATAAAAATCACAAAATTTTATTTATATATATATATATATCATATTATATATATATATATATATATATATATATATATATATATATATAAATAATTTTTATATTTTTAAATATTCCCGGTTTTATTTTATTTTAAAATGAATTATATTTTAAAATTTATAGAAAAAGGAAAATTTAACAACATTTGATGTCAAAATATTGGTTTAAAAAATTGTTAAATTTCTGTAAAATTTTATTAAAATAAAAAAATTCAAATTTTATTTGGAATAATAATTGATCAGAATTAAAAACCTAAAAAATATGGAAGTAAATAAAAATCAATATATATACTAACTGATGTGAATTTTCAAAAAATTGAAAAAAATAAAAATTAATGAACAATATTAAAAAAAAAAAAAAAGATTAGAAAATTTTAAAACTAAAAGAAAAAAATGAATAAACATTTATGAATATATATTTATAAATAAACAAAACACAAAATAAAAAAAATCATTTTTTCAAAAAAAATATGAAAATTTTTTTAAAAACTTATTAAAAATACAAAATAAAAACAAAAATCAATAAATATCATTTTTTTCAAAACTTAATATAAAAAAAAAATTTTTGTCTTTTTTCCAAAAAAAAAAATATTTAAATGAATAAAATATAAAAAAAAATAATTATATATAAATATATATATATATATATATATATATTTATATATATTTTTTAATAAAATAAAAATTAAATATTCAAAGGGTATTTTCTTTTTTCCAAATTTGAAAAAAATCAAAAAGAAAAATTTAATTATATAACTTAAAAATAATTTAAAATCAGAATTCATCAGAATATATATAAAAATATATATAATTGTAAATAATTAATAATATCATCCAGAAAAAAAAAATGATCAAAAAAGAAAAAATATAAAAAATTTTTAATAAAGAAATAAATTTTTTTTAATAAAATTTTTTATATTTATATTATTTTGTTTTTTTTTTGACAATTAAAATTTAAAAAAAAAAAGAAAATTATGAGAAATTAACATATAAATACAATATATAATATATATATATATAATATGAATAAAATATAATTTAAATATATTAAGGGAAAAATAGTTATATTATAAATTAAAAAATTCATTTTTTTCCTTTATAGAAAAAAAAAAAAATAAATAAATATTAAATTATTATTTCAAAAAAAAATGTTTGAAAATTTATAATTTCAGCATAATGGTTAAAATTAAAAATTATTTAAAAATATATCAAAAAGATATCATATAAAATTCCATTAATAAATTTTCAAAAATTTAAATATAAAATTTTTTATTCAAAAACTTAATTAATTTTTGACAAAAAAAAATATTCAAAAAAAAAAATATTATTTATCTTTATTTTGGATTTTTTTTTTTTTGAAAAAAAATTTATAAAAAGTTCAAAAGATTTTTAAAAAAATTATATATTTTTATGAGATATAAATTTACAATTTTTTTTCCATATATATATCTAAACATATATACGTTAGAAGTTATATTGAAATAAGCCAAGACACATTAAAAAAATAATTAAAGATAAATTAAATCACTTATTTATTTTCAAATTAAAATCAAAAAACATTTAAAGTATAATATAAATATATTTATATAAATAATTTTGATAAATTTATTTATTATTCAAAATATATAAAAAATCTATATTTAAATCCTTGTTACTATTATGAATAATATTATTTATGTCAATTTTTAATATTTTAAATTTTATTAAAAATTATCTATACATTTAATTAAAATTTTTTTAAAATTTACAAAAAAAAAATAATTTAAAAAAATTAAATAAAAAAAAATGTTGGATCTTAACATTTTATTTTAAAATTTTTTATAGATCAAATCTTATTTTATTTTTTTTAACAATTTTATTTCATAAAAAAATTTTGTAAAAATATATTCATTTTAAAAAAAAAAAAAAAAACATATTAAAATGTAAAGATCTTTGAAAATTATTTCAAAAATTCACCAAGAAAAAGATGTATTTATATATATTTGATTTCAATATAAAATGATATATAAAATTTTTAAATATAAATTCCTTTATATCATTATGAATTTTAAATATATTTTATAATTTTCAAAACATCAAATAGTCCCAAAATTTTATTTAATATATATTTTTCAATATTTTTTCATACAATCATTAAAAAAAATGAAAAAAATAAAAAAAAAAAAATTTTTTAATATTATATTATAAATTTTATTAATCTAATTTTAAAGTTTTTCAAAAAATATTTTATATAATATATTAATATTTTTGAGGTTTATTCCATAAAATATATAAATCAAAAAACATACAAACAAAACATGAAATTGAATCACATATTCAAAAAATTATAAATCCATATTTAGAAAATAATAAATTCATATATATGATACCAATAATTATACATTTGCAAAATTATGAATATATATTATTGCAATACAATTCAATATTTAAAAAAAAAAAAAAATAATCAAACATTAAAAATAATTGAAAACATTTTTCAGAAAAAATTTTTTTTTAATTTTCTAAAAATTTGAATTTATATATTATTTATATATATATATATATATATATATATTTATATATATAAAAAAATCAGCTTCATTCATGAAAATACAAAGAATTGAAAATATATATATATAAATATATATATATTTATATTTATATACATCAATTTTTAAAAAAAATCACACACATTTATATAAATAAAATATATTATAATGTTATTATATATATATATTTATATATATATATATTTAAATATATATATATATTTATATTATAAATTATATAAAATATTTTTTAAAAAAATTTTGATATAAAATTCATATATTGAATTATTTTATACATTACATTTTTAAAATCATAATAATACAAAATAATTATTTTCATTATTTCACAAAAATTTATTGTTATATATTTATATATTATTAAAAATTTTATTTTTTATAAATTTAATTACCATTTAAATATATATAGAATATATATAAAATATATATACACAGCAATCATATATTTATATATACAACATTTATATCATTAATCCAAAAAAAATATAATAAAATAAACATTTATATATAAATATATATATATATATATAAATATATATATAAATATATAAATATATTTAATAAATATATAAAGATATATATATCATTGGAATATATTTATGAACATTTATATATATATATATCAATTTATATATAAGCAAAATAAATAATATTTTATTTTCAATATATATATAAAATATATTAAAATAAAAATATGAATATATATAATATATAATATATAATATATTTTTATCTTTATAAATATATATATTTATATATATATTTAAAAATATATATATATATATATATATATTTATATATATAATAAACAATATATATATATGAATAAATTTTTATATATTTACAAATATATAGGGAATCAAATATATATATAAACAAAGGTTTTAATATTTATATAAATATATATAAATATATATATATATATATATTTAAATATATATATATATATATATTAAACATGCGGTATATATATATTTACATAAATATATATAACATTAAATAATTATATAAAATATATATATATATATATAAATGATATATATATTTATTATATATAGTCAAATATTAAAAATTTATATATACACATACGAAATTCATATTTAAAAACATTATAAAAAATATATATAAATATATATATATATATATATATATAAATATATCATATATATATACACATAAATATATAAATTTTATATAAATATTCTATTATTTATTATACACGAAATGCATATATATATAAATTTATATATATATATATATATATATAATATATGTGAAATATAATTTTTATAATAAATTATTATATATTATATATTTTCATTTATTATATATATATATTTTTACACTTATATACAAATATACACATAAAACCATAAATAATTTATATATTATTTATATATATATAAAAATATATTTCAATCTAGCTTCCATATAAATTAAATACAACAAATAAAATATATACAAAATATACAAAATATATTCATACATATAATCGTTTATATATATATATGTATTAAATATATTTATTTTTATATATTTACGTGGAAAATAATAAACATATAATTATAAATATATAGTGGCTATTTTCATATTTTACACAAATATTTTTAATATATAAACAATATAAATATAATATATATATATATTTATATATATATATATATATTTATATATATATATATAATACACAACACACACATTTAATATATATATATATATATATTAATATATTATCTATATATAATTCAGAATTTGGGTGAATTTCATGGCCAATTTTGGCCTAATAACTTTAAACAAATATCAAAATTTTTTTATTTATAATTGTTGAAAAGGCTCAGAATATGCCGTAAATTTTTAATTTTATTTCTAAAATATCATTAATTATAAAATTAAATAAAATCTTAAAATTATTTTTATATGATTGTAAAATTTGAACACATTAAACATTATCTCATTAAACAAATGCTTTTGCAAAATCTCTGTTGACATCATCATATTTTATCAAATGATGATCTGAAAGATTTTAACAGACAATCAGATATCATGAAATTTATGATTCATTTTGATGAATGCTTATAATTACCATCAGCAAATAAATCATGAATGATTTAAAAATTTTAATTATTGTTCCTACACAAATAGAAGGTTGTTAAGAACTACATCAAATATATATATATATTTATATATATATATATATATATCACTGTTTGAAATGGACAAAGTCAAACAATTATTTTAAGACATTTTATATATTCTTTTATAGATGCAAATATTTAAGTAAATTTGTTTATAATTATCAGTATTAAATAACATTTTCCATATAATAATGTATATTCAATTTTTTAAAAAATATACAATATATATAGATTGAATATTAATCCTAAAAATGGAACCTTTAATTTGGCTTCATATGAATGAATTTGATTAGAAAAATGGAAAATTGAAGTTTAATCAAGTAAATTAATATACACTTTGTAATTTTGAATGTTACAAAGAACGAACATTATTATGAGTTCAAATATCTTAAGGAACTGTTTTCCTGATCAAACTCGGACTCATAAATAATTACATCGGTTACACAACTACATGCTTTATCCAGACTGTGTCTTACGTTATTACACCTATCTGATCACAGCTCCATTAGAACCCATTTAAACACACACACAAATTTACCAGACTCCATTAGGAACATACTAGTAGAAAACACAAATATATTAACTGCATCCACCTTTAAAAGAAAGACTAAAAATAATGGAAGCTTTAATCATAAAAAAGAAAAAGCCAACTCTTAACAATATTAACTATGAACAAAGCCACAATGTGCTAACCGCATTCGGAAATTAAAAGCATCCCTAGCACACACTAAGACATACACATAAAGCACACACTCAATTTAGCTGAAAAATCGAATCATCCTTGATAATGGCTAAACGTATAGCCGAAATCATTCGGAAATATAAAACATTTGGACAGTTCTTACACACCCTTTGTCCAGAAAAGAAAGCTCTTGTTCAAACACAAGAAAAATTAAATAAAAAGCTTAACTGTAGTACCTTGTCTGTCGTTTTTAATGAAACATGCATAAAGGAAGGATTGCTGCCTAAATATACAACTATATATATATGTATGTATGTATGTATGTAAAATTTCAGATATAACTAAAAATACACATCTAAAAAATAATAATGTGACAAAAAGACTAAAGATAAAAAAATATTCACAAAAATTTTAAAATGATTAAACTGTTTGAAATCATTTAAAGATGCACTTAAATTTATAAAGTTTAGAAAATATAAAAAAATTTTTTGTTTAAATGGAAAAATTCTTTAAATTTAAATGAAGTTATATTGACATAACTACATATACACAGGAAGATGAGGGAATATTGAAATTTTAAACTTTTAATTTTTTTTGTGTATTTCATATATATATATATACATTAGTTTTCTTCATTTTTTTTGTTATTTTTTAAAAGGTTTACAGAAGAATATGAAACATTCAGAAGAAATGAGAAAATTAAAAGATGATCTAGCAACTAATGCACTTTTATACATTTTCATGAAAGTAACTGCCACTTTCTCTTTTAAAGTGGCATTTTCTAAATCAAAATTATTTTAAATTACTATTTTATATAGGAAAAAAAAATATTGAAAAAACAAGTATGCTAAATTATTTTAAGTTAATTGTTTTTCAATATCAGGAAGATTGTGTATGTAAAGTTTTTTGTTTTTATGGTACCATTATTATTCCACTATTTGGGTCCATCCGGAGTATCACAAAAATTAAAATCAAAAATTCATAAAAATATTCATCAAATATCTGTCACAAACACTTCCCTCTATCAATTTTCTTGACAAGATATTTAACAAAACATTAAAAAGTCGTTAGTTTTGCTTTAAGAATGTATGACACAAATAATAAAAATTATGTACAATAAATTAAAACAATCAACAAACTACCTGCAAACATCGCACCCACTTGAATAACTGCCTTAACGAATATTAAAAGAAAAATTACTTACAGAATAATGTAATATATCAAGCCACTGTAAAATAAACAAATAACAAAGAAAAAATATACATAAGAGTAACTGAAGGAACTTGGAAACAAAGAAATTACACACACAAAATATCCTTTACAACTAGTAAATTCACGAACAGCACAATGCTTTCTAAACATATCTAGGAGATTAAAAACAAAAACCAAATCACATGAAAAATATGAAAAATAAAGAAAACAGCATCAGCCTACAACAATAAATCCAAAAACATTAAACTCTGTCAGGCGGAGAAAACGGCTATAATTAATTTTCCCAGACCAACACAAATGACTAAATAAACAATCAGAACTCATCTCAAAATGCAAATACAAAAACAAATTTGTTACTATTAATTCAAATTAAAAAAAATTAAAAATATCTACAAACAAAATAAAAAACAAATTAAGCAAAAATGAAAATAAATAAAAAAATAAATATTATAAATTAATCCCAATCGATAAGTAAATAAATTAAGTAAATAATAAACAAATTCCCAAACTATAAACACATGCATAAACACAAGTAAACAATCAATAACAGATAACAAAGAGCTAGCAAAATATAAAATAGCTAAAAAACTGCTTTCTGATCAACAATTATATCCACCAAGTTGTCCTTAGAATAATTCCAAACATCACTGTTACCATCTACCCAATAAACATTAGAATAATATAATAGGCCTACCCATAATGCATCATTGATCAGCATATATATATAGTCAAGCAAAAACACAATTTGATTAGCTAGATGATTTATGTTTAAGCATGAAACAGACTAACTACTTTGAGTGTTTTTTTTCCAGTTATAAATATATATATTATATATATATATATATATATATAAATTTATTTTTTTCAAGACACCAAGTTTAAACACTGAGTTAGAGTGGGTTTGATTTAAATTTAGAACATAATATTCAAAAGATTGCATTGAAGCATGAAAACAAAATTTTTTTTAATTGTTGATTTTATGTTTCATATGCCCATAGAAATAGCATAAATTAAATAGTTATATTTTTAATCTATGATATATTATAAATCAAAAAATATCAGGGATAACAATGGTGACATTCTATTTTATAAGGCTTAAACAATAAGCTTAGTTAAATCTAATTTAAGCAAAAACAGACTTTTGCTGTTTAGTTTAAAACTTCAATGTCCATATATATATATATATATATATATATATATGAAAGGACAGACTGGGATTTTTATCTTTAAGCTGCTTGTCTAAGAGAAAGAAATCTCTTAATTCAATTTGATATGTCATGACCCAGTAGTGCAACGCCCATTACTCTGCATGTTAAACACACGTCGGGGAAGGCTTGCAGTAAAAACATATGATTGGAAATAAAGAAAACAGAATAAATCATTCATTTAATCCTGGAAGGAAGGACAGCATGTGGAGGCTTAAAATAAACAAGTTAAATTTTATTTTAGTCCATATTATTTTAAAGATTTCTGAAGAATTAATTTTTTTTTCCTCTCTGAGTACACTCCTCATCTTCAGCTGCTCCCTCTTGGCAGAACTGAATGTCTTGGCAAGTGATTCAATAGAAGTTCTAAAGAAATGGTAGCACTCTTGCGTTTTCATTTTCAGAAGTCATGCAGAATTTAGGGGGTGGCTGTTTGAAGAAGTACCAGTGTAGGTAACCCTAGTCTTTGATGACTACCTTCACACCCACTTGTTTTCTTGACACGGATCATAAATTCTTGGCAGCATTTCAATGCGAAATTCACACTGGGCTTTCCTGTGGTGATGTAACCAAGTTAATATTTGTGTATATTTACCCCGTTGGTTGGAGGACGGTGCCTACAGTAGAAGCTGGGGATGTAAGTTATGGTTTGGAAAATCTTTGAGGCTAGTTCATGTTACTTATTCTACATAACCTTATGAATCATAATCAGTTAGACACAAGCAAAAGTATGCCTGTGCCGATACTCTAAGTATTTTGGATTTTATTTTTATAAAAACATATGAAAAAGATTCCTGTATTATCTCATTTACTCTTCTTTAATTAACCTCATATTCTGAAATTTGAAAATTCAGTTATCAGCAATAAAATGAAAGACCCCCACACTCATAGATTCTGGAGAGAAAAATTGTCTCACACGATACAATGAACCAACTTTCTTAGCTGACCTAACAATGGATTCAATATAGTCTTTCCACTTTATAAAAGCATGTTATCCCGGGAAGCAAATATGTATGTATATGTATTTATTATAATTTTATCATATAGACAAAAATTGTTTACTCACTACAAAGATGCAACTTTGTTTCAGTGCATTTCAGTTGCACCTTCATTTGTGAGAACCGAAAATTTTTATGAACAATTCCGCTTGTAAGCAAGCCATATGTGAAACATCACTTCCTTTTTTTTTTTACCATTTGTTTGAGAAAAATATATACATAAAGCAAAAAGGTGACAGAGTGTTTTTTTTTGTTTTTTTTTAGTTAGTAATAAATAATAACCCCCAAAAAACATTCCCAATTACTACTATAACTATCATTAGAATTTAACCCTCCTACCCCTTTCATTGTATGACTATCTCCTATTCCCACCTTTCCTCCCCGAACCCCTCACTCTTAGGAGACTTGGAAAACACAGAAACCAATAACTAGTAAATAAGAAAAAGTGGCATTCAGACAGCTTCTTCCCAAGAACTGCTGCCTTGTGAAACAGAGGATTTTCCCATTCATTACAATCTTGACCTGCATAACCCTAGGAGTATCACTTCTTGCTTTTTCTTATGCACATACAACACTACACAGCTTAAAGCCATATCATATTGAAACACAGGTTCTTATATGATCACCTAAGTTATGCAACATTGAGCCTGGTCATTACTTATACTAGGTGCTGTAAGCTTCAATGTGTTTGTGATGTTATAGATAATGGCTAGGAATTGTTAATTGGAGAGCTGAGTTCCAATTCCAGTTGGGTTTGTTATGAATATATATTTACTTGGAGGACCAACAAACTGAATATAGTAGAGATTTATGTCATTCCTCTTTGTGAGATTGCTATATATGTACCGAGGAAGCGACTTCAAAGGAGACAAGGTGTTTGGCAAAGTTTTTTTTTGTTTTTTTTTCATGGTTGAATTTTTGAAAATTTTTTTGAAGAACACATTTTCTACTTTATTATGTATATTTGGTTAACTGGAGAAATTGTATAACAAATGAGATTTTGTGTGTTCTTTTCATTTTGTTTATTTTTTCTATGATTGATCTCACCCTTTTTATTTTTGTTATTACCATAACAGTTTGTCTGATTCATTGTTCAGCCTTTCTCAGGTTTACAATTGAAACCAAAAAAAAATCAAAGAACAGATCAAATGAAATAATGTTGAAATAAGAAACAAATGATCGATGATAATCACTTCAAATTGCAGTATGCAGAATCTAAATTAACTGTTTAATTAATAATCTTCAAAGAAAATTTAAATCTTGACTCTGAAGATTCAATCTCAGCTCTAAAAATCAGAACCAAATAAATTTCAGTTATTGTCTTTCATAGGGAAAATATACTAGCTGGAAACTGAGCTGGTTTTATACAGCAAACAAAATTGATTTGTTGATTCATTTTTACCAGTTATCAACCCTTTGTAGGCTATTTAAAGCCAAAATATATTTTTTTTTAGATTGTAAGCATTTTTTTTTTATTTAGAAATCATAATTGTTTAGTAATACAAACTTAATTAACCCATAGCTGGGAGAGAAGAGGTGGGTTCAAACCTTTCCCAAAAGTATTGGCACATAAATGAATATAATGAACCCAACAGGAATTGGAACTTTGGTCTTCGATTAAAAATTCCTGAGCTTTTATCCATTATAGTACCTGCACATCCAAGCTTACAGCACCTGATATTCCTTAGTGGTCACCCATCTAGGTACTCATTAGGTTTGGCATTGCTTAACTGCAGTAATCATACAGGAACCAATGTTTGAATGTGATGTGGCCGTAAGCCTAGCTAACCTAGTAGTTAGGTATATAAAACTAAAGCATTTTGCAGAAGGTAAGATACAGAGTGCATGTGTGTGTATGTATGTATATATATATATATATATATACACACACACACACACACTGGGTGTAACTGCAAAAAATTGTCCAATTGTTAGATTAAGCTTTGAACCGTTATATCTTAGAAATGATTAATGATATCTTACTGGAATTCTCCAAGGTTTTTCCAACATTATTGGACTCTACTTTGAACAATAACAATGTATTTAGCTTTAAGTTGAAATGATAATCCCTCTTGCTGTTGTCACCTCCTGATCCAGTTTTCCTCTCTACTGTTCCCTCTTTTCAAAACTTATTCACTGTTCTCTTGATGTTTCTTGAATAGGCATAGACTTTGAAGATGGAAGCCAGTGTATGCATGTTGACTGAAGGTCTGAATGAGCTTTTTACTCTCACTATTGCCCAGTTAGGAAGACATAGTGAGGCTGGCACTAAACAATTTTAACCTGTTCTCCTTCAAGCTGGATAACTCAAAGGGTTTTTCAGTGATTCTTACAGAAAATGGTGTCAAGATGGCTAAACATCAGAAAACCTGGAAAAATAAACTCAATTAGTGTTTTTTAGATAATAAACATTTTATAGGATCAACAATTATTCCATGCTGTTACATACAGTATACATACTTGATCTGACTACTTTGTTAGCTGTACAAAGCTACATCAGTTAAACACAGGATGGAAAATGCAACAGCAAAATTCAAATATGCATTGGAATAGCAAAAGAGCTTTAGAGAAACTAAGCAAAGTATTAAGTCACAAAACCATTTTATTAAAAACAAAGAAAAGAGTGCTGAACTCTTGTGTAATATTGATCCTTTTATATGACAGTGAAGGCTGAAGGCTTACAGTTGAAGTGATTCCTTTTCTATGGGTTATCAACACTTTGCAGGTTATATAGAGCTAGAAAATATTTTCAGATTCTAAGAAATAATTTTCTTTCTGTTTTTGGACATGATAATGGTTTCCTGATACAAGATAGCTGAAGAGAAAACTTGAGGTAAGGGAAATATTGTTCTACAGAAAGATGCTGAATATAGCAGCTGATCTAAAAAATGAGCTACAATCTGTTGTTAAATGAGGCAAGGAGTGGCTTGTTAATTTTAAGGACACTTCTACTTAGAACCAGAAAGAGGCAACTGAAATTTCTAGGGTATATCATAAGAAAAGAAATCTTGGAGAATGTGACTCTCACAAAACATATTGAAGGTAAGAGGAACCAGGGAAGGCTGTAGGCTGATGTGGTAGTGTGAATGGATGGTGGTACCATGTATAGGAAACTTGGGAAAAGGATAAGCTAAAAGAAACATGGGTCAGAAGGTTATGCAAAACCATGATCCTGAAACAACATGGCACATTGAGCGAGAAGAAGATCAAATAAAGACAGACAATTAAGTCAGGTATTAAGACATCTGAAAATATTAAAAACAAAGAAAACAGTCAGTTATGTGCCATGCATGATACATGCTTAGGCGATCATGTATCTTTTGATACATGACTGACGAGGCAGATTTTTTTCCCACAGTAGGTTGTTATTTCTTTCTACAGTAGACCAATTGCCATCCAAGGCTATAGAACCCAGTCTGTCCTGCTATTTACTATAGCTGGGGGAAGAAGAGGATTCATACCTTTCCCAAGGGTATTAGCATGTTAGTGAATGTAATGGATTTGACTGGAATTTGAACTTGGCTCTCAATTCCTCAATCTGAGCTGCTATCTATTACTCTACCATTCCTCTGATCTGCTATATAATATCTGATCACATATATAGCAGTGAATACTGGACAGTCTCCTCACAGATGAAAATAAGACCTGAAGAAGTAGATATGTGATTCTGCTGATGAATACCATGGGAAGAATATGTGAGCAATTAGGAAGTTTAAAGGAGAGTAGGAAAGTACACTTGTTTATAATGAGGAAAAAATAATCCCAGAGATTAACAGTAACATGATATATTAAAAAATCTGTACAGATACAAGACTTTTTTTTATGACTGATTTTGTTTTTTTTTTGTTATTATAACATTTTTGCTAATGCATTTTTCATCTTTTCTGAGGTTTGCAATTCAGATGCAAGAAGGAAGTCAACAAATAGAATTACCCTGAATTTTATTTTTGAAACAACAATAAAAAAAGTCATTAATGTAACAATGATAATGACTAAAGGCCAAGTACAACCATGTGAATATAAATGATGTGTTTAATTGTTAATGGGCACCCCACAATTTTAAACTAAAATGGCTGTTGGGCTTTAAAGTCACCTCTACAAAACAGGGGGAAATAAATTTTCCCAGCTATTGTCACAGATAAAATATATGAGCTGGTTTTTATTTTGTTTTGCTTAAATAATTTTTTTCTGTTTTTATTTTTCCTGAGCAGGATTAGATAGGTTTATATAGATTGTCTGGTATGCCGGAAAATTGTTCTTTTTTGAACATGAGTAGAGGTTTATAACTTGTTACATGTTTAGGATTGTGTTTCTGGTTCAAAAAAAAGTCTACTTTACAGTTTATTGTCTGTAAAAATTCTTTATCAATATATATATATATCTTATATGGCATTATCATGTGTGAATCTTGGGGTGAATTGATTAAAAAAATAAAAAAATAGTACAGTTTAAAGAAAAAGAAAAGTAAAACCAAAAATGCAAGTTTTCATATGATTACTGTGAATCATGTCTTGTCTTGCCAATGTAGAAGGTAATTTTCTAAGTGTAGCCTAGATGTGGCACAAGGATTAAAGTATGGAGCGCCCAGTGAGGCTCAAACTCAGTCATAATTGATCTAGCAAAAAAGGCTTGTTAACCATTACACCATGTCAAGGTGCCTCTTGCCAATGTAGATGTGGTTGAAATAAAATTATTATTTTTCTGATGACACTGTTTGATTAGTGACACATGTCAAAGTTGAAATTCTCCAAATACTAGTCAAATACTTGTCTTACTAACATTTCAAATCAAATAGCAGCATCAGGAATAATGGATTTCATTTCAACTACTGAATCTACAAAAACAACAAAAAAAAATCTGTAATATATTAACTGCAGGAATTACATGTAGATTTTTGTTGCATATGAAAGGGAAAATATGATATATATATAGTTTCAGTGTTACCACCCTGTTCTTATTAAACTGGGGTTGAAACAATTTGGGGATATTAGAAATTTTAAAACAAATCAATATATAAAAAAATTAGTTAAAATTAGTAAAATCTAATTTAAAAAATAATGCAGCTAAAGTTAAAAAAAAAAAAAAATAGAAAAATGTTCAGGTCTAATGTGAATCACATTCTGTTGCAGCAATGTTTTTCGTTGGTTTGTTTATCTAACTCATTATAAACACACATACATATATATAGATATGCATATATACACACACATACATACATACAATATATAATGTAGAATTATATATATATATATATATATATATATAAGTTTTTAACACACACTCATATATACACATACACACACACATATATACACACAAAAACACACACATATATACACACAAAAGCACATACATACATATATATATATATATATACACACACACAAAAACACATATATATATATATACACTTGCAACACACATATATATATATATATACACAGACTCATATATACACAAACACACATATACTTATAAATTTTTTTTTCAACACACACACACATATATATATATATATATATATATATATATATACACACACACACACATAAAATACATATATGTATGTATGCACATATTTTTTTTTAACGGATTTCTGATTTTATATTAATTTTTTATTTTTATTTATTTATTTTTTTCAAAAATGTATTGCTCGTAATTTTTAATTTTTTTTATTGTGATAATGTACTGGTCATTTTTTTTTCTAATGTAGTTTTATGTTTTCTTGTTTTGACTCCAGTTTGGGTGTTCATTATTCACTCATAGCTGGGATTTAAAACAGTTAAAACTTTTTATTTTTTATTCCTGGGAAAAAATAATTAAAACTAATTTTATTTTCCTCCTTAAAACCACCCATTCAGCGGCCTTGCTGCCGGATGTAATTATAATTATGTTATTATACCCAGAACAAGACACATCAATGTAAAATTGGTTGAAATAAAAAAAAAAAACATTGTTTGATCAGTGGAATAATTCAAAATCGGAGTTTTCAAAACTGTCTTATATAAATAATATATATTATATATTTATAGATAATTGAAACTTAGATGATAATTTTTTTCAAATTTTTTTTTTTATTTTATATTTAAACATATGGAGAATGTGAAAATGCATCCAAAGAATGCACAAGAATTGTGGAAGATGCCTTTCAAAAACTAAGCAAAGTATTCAAAGATAGGAAATTTTCATTAGGACCAAGGAAAACAATTAACTGATAGGTCATATTTAATCTACATATCTGTATGACAATCTCCACCAAGATAATGACCTTTGAAGTGACAGAGATGTGATTTTACCAATGGATACTGAGAGTGGCAGGTGAAATTTCTGTGATGCATAACGAGGAAAGAAGACCTGGAGAATTTGACACTCAAAGGACACATTGTAATCAAGAGAATAGGAGGGAAATGGTGAATAATCTATCTAATGAATTACTGATTGGATTTTTCAGGTGAGGAGTTATCATTATTTACACCATTTCTATGTGGACTATTGTCTTCATCTTTGTTGTTATCATAAGGTTTCAGCTATTGTGTCCTCTGGCATTCATTAGGTCTATGATAATCCTGGTAATCTACAGGAATTCTGAACTGAACCCTTTATTTAATCTATGGTGGTATACTGTACTTATTCCACTACCTATGTTTATGGATATCTCGTCTAGTTCTTATTTTTAGTACAGTTCAGGTATTGCTCACTCCATTTCCACCAAATCCAAGTACATAGTGATTGAACTCACAATTACTATGTCACCAAATTCACTTTTAATCCACTAGGCTATTTTTCAATGGGTCTATCAAATGAGTGTGTGTGGATGGTTGGCAGAACAAGGTCAGGAAATTGATGGTAGTGTCTGAAGTTGCTTGAGGTAATAAAAGGCAGGAAGCTATGAGTGTCACAGTTGCCCATGTCCTGAAGAGACACCACATTTGAAAGAAGAAGAATCTTTCTGCTTTTACCATTTGGAAATTCTGTCCTTAGATAAAAGATAGGATAGGAAAATATTCTTTGAATCAGAGGTTAGGAAAGTGATGGTAATGTGTGAGAAATTCAGTTCAGTTATGTGCCATTCACAATACACACTTAGGCGATCATGTATCTTTCAATACATGACTGACGAGGCAGATTTTTTTCATGCAGTAGGTTGCCATTTCTTTTTGCAGTAGACCAGTTGCCATCCAAGGCTATACAACCTGGTCTGTCCTGCTATTTGCCAATAGCTGGAGGGAGAAGAAGAGGATTCATACCTTTCCCAACGGTATTAGCACATAAGTGAATGTAATGGATCTGACTGGAATTTGAACTTGCCGCTATCCATTACTCCACTGAAACTCCTGATGAAAATAAAAGGCAAAAGCTATGAAAAACAATGTTCATATCCTGATAAGACATCATACTTTCTGCTTTTTACCATTTGAAATTCTGTCCTTGGATAAAAAGATAAGATAGGAAAATATCCTTAGATATAGAATAGGATTGGAAAAAGTCCTTCAAATCAGAGGGACAATGTCCTGTTCTGTTATCCATTTATATAGGCTTACTAGGTAGCTGTTTCCATCTCTCCCTTTATTTTCTTGTTTCAAGAAAAAATAAATTTGTAAATTTTAACTGGAAGCATCCCTGGCTGCTCGGTCAGTGAATGCAAAATGTTTCCTCATAAGGAAACAGCTAATATTGCCATCACAATTGTCGTTATTAAATGTCCCTTAAGAACCTTTTTGAACAACTTCAGGGAATATTCAATCTGTAAAAATAAAAAAATTTGTTTGTTATAAAATGTAATCCCCACTGAGGACTGAACACAGTCACTTATGTGTCACACATAATACACTCTGAGGCGATCATGTATCTTTCGATACATGACTGATGAGGCAGATTTTTCTCTTGCAGTAGGTTGCCATTTCTTTCAGGAGTAGACCAGTTGCCATTCAAGACTATAGAACCTGGTTTTTTCTGCTATTTACCTACAGCTGTGGGGAGGGAGAAGAAGAGGATTGATACCTTTCCCAAGGGTATTAGCACGTAAGTGAATGTAATGGATCTGACTGGAATTCGAACTCTGCTCTCCGATTTCTCAATCTGAGCCACTATCCATTACTCCACCGTGCCTCCTGAAGTAATAAAAGGGAGGAAGCTATGATTGTCACAGTTGTTCATATCCTGATAAGACATCATACTTTCTGCTTTTACCATTTGGGAATTCTGTCCTTGGATAAAAGATAAGATAGGAAAATATCCTTAGATATAGAATAGGATTGGAAAAATTCCTTCAAATCAGAGGGACAATGTCCTGTTCTGTTATCCATTTACATAGGCTTGCTATTTCTGTCTCTCCCTTGTGCTTTCAAGAAAGTGAGGGTAAGGTGTCAGGTGTTAGTTTGAGCAACAAAAGGCAGGAAATCATGAGAGTCATGGTTGTCCATGTCCTGAAGAGACACGGCAAATGAAAGAAGAAGCATCGTTCTACTTTTACCATTTTGGAATTTGGGAGAGAAATCCTGCCATCATGTTGATTGCAAAAATCATCAGTTCTGGCAACAATCCAAGGTTACAAAAATAACTCTCACACATGAAAAAGCAAGCCCAGAAGTATATCTTCCATGTTGACTTTCTAAATAAGACTCACTTTTATCAGTGTTATTAGCAATTAGCACTAATGAGGAAGAAGGGGAGGTAAGAAAGAAAAAACAGATTATTGTTGTGTCAGAATAACACCATATGTAGCCAGTGGGCGTGAAAGGAAAATAAAAGCCAACATTATGAAGATTGTCATGGAACATTGTATTAAGTGATAGGAAAATGTCCTTGGATAGAGGATAGGAAAATGTCCTTCAATATAGGATAGGAAAATATTTATGTATACAGGATAGGATAAGAATATGACCTTGGATATAAGACAAGATAGGAAAACTTTCCTTAGATATAGGATAGGAAAATGTCCTTGGCTATAGGATAAAATAGAAAAATTTCCATGGATATTGTATAGGGTAGGAAATACCCATTGATAGGATAGGAAAATGCCCCCATATATATGATAGGGTAAGAAAATGTCCCTGGATATATGATAGGGTAAGAAAATGTCCCCAGATATATGATAGGGTAAGAAAATATCCCCGGATATATGATTGGGTATGAAAATGTCCATGGATATAGGATATCAAAATGTCCATGGATATTGGATAAGATAAGAAAATATCCTTCAAATGTTCTGCTCTGCTATCCATTTACATAGGCTTACTAGATAGGTTGCTCACTGTTATCATCTGACCCTCTTGTCTTTGATATGTCTTGTGAACATCAATTTCTCCAAGCCCTCAATCCTCATTAGGTGTCATAGAAATTTCAATTTCCTCTTTTTGATTCTATGTATAAAGCGTCCTTTTTGTTCCATATTCAACCCTTTGTATTCTCAGCCATTGTTATGTAGAACCACATTTCTGTTGCCTCAAGTCCCTTCAACTAATAACTGAACTATTTCTGCTAAAAGCTAGCTTTTTGGGGTATCAGACCCCTTTGCAAAGGGTTCTGTCATTTCTTGAACAGTAATTTATCATCTGTTGCTAAAAGCTTAAAGGGTTAACAACAGAAAGACAGTATATCTTAATGCATTGTCAGCAGAAGAATCACATGGGTATAAATTGCTCGAGATAATCTCTCTTAATTAAGAGCGGATAAGCACTTGGGAATCATTATATTTAAATAAACCTATTGTTGATTCTGAATCTTTATTTATCTTTTAATATTAAAGGTCAGAAAAATGATCAAGAAAGAGAGGAGAACAAGATAAAGGTGTATATAGCTAAAAAAAAAAAAAATTACATTCTGGCCTGGTTATCAATGCCTATAATTGGATATGTGAATAGAATGTTAAATTATTGCTTATTCTGCACATATCTTTCAGAAACATTTTTCATTTTAATAATAGCGTTAGATATAGTGATAACTTGCTAAAGAACGAAAACCAAAAATTACGACTTGGTATTAAATAACAGACCACAATCTCTGAAGAAAACATTTTTTTCTTTTACATGAAAAATAATGTTTTCACTGCCATTAGTGTAATTTCTTCTTGTATGAAAGTCAGAGTTCAATAATATGGAGTAGATAAACAAAAAACAGTTTGCTTTAAGAATGAGGTTGATAACAGAAAACCAATATATATGAGAAGTTAGCCCCAAAATTTGAAAAATATTTGTATAGCAGACAAATTTCTTTTTATGTCAGATCACCTTATGAGTGTTACTAGTAACGTGTAATCCAGTTCTACAAGCTATATGGTTGGTTCATTGGTGACTAAAACTGTTCCAGGATTTTCTAGTGAGTAGGGTGGCTAATCACTGAGCAAGATTAAAAACAAAACCTATTAAAGCACAGATGAATATTCTCATAGGTGTCAACAGCTGTCTAGCACAATGAGGTAGACTGGGCTCTATAGCTATGGAAGCAGTCAGTGCAGTGATGACAGCAAAACTGAGGGCTTCCTTGACTGAATTCAATAGCCAGGGAAAAGGGTCCTCCCAATGGTATCAAAGTATACATGACTAAAGCGAACCTGAAGTTAGAGGACATTGACAGGGCTTTGATCTAGAGAGGAGTGGGCTCCGTTAGGTCTACTTATCCAAGATACTCAACACATGAATGAATACCTCCCTGGCTGTCAACCCAGATATGTGAAGGGAGTTGAGCTGCAATGTTATGACCACATCTGGTTATGGGATATTTGCAAGCAGTGTTCTTTGCAAGGCATTTTGCAAGAGGGGGGGGGGGTCAATGCAACCATTGAAATTAAGATTTTAATTAACTCTATTTCATGATTCAAGTATACAATTCTTTGGATACCACCTTGTACATGTGCTGTGTATGCATATATGTACTTTCTGTTGCCAAATAAAAAACGAGAGCTGGGAAACAATTGGAAAATGTAATAAGCAAGAAGGGTAAGGATAGGGTGTAATAAACAGGGCCAATGAGGGAAACTCTGCACAGAACAACATTGAACATGTTTTACTGTCATGCCAAGAAATTATGATGGAACTTTTCTTCTTTTACATTTAAATATGAAGTTCCTATTTGTTTTCATAGTGGGGCATAGTAGAATAAGGGATAGCAAATCAGATTAAGGAATTGGAGAGCCAAGTTTGAATTCCAGTCAAGATGGTTACATTCACTGATGTGCTAATACCCTTGGGAAAGATATGCATCCATCTCCTCCCACCCAGCTATGGGTAAACAACAGTGCAGACTGGGTCCTATAGCCTTGGATGGCAACTGGTCTAGGAGAAGAACAAATCTGAATTGGCCAAGTATAGTAAGTACAGCGACATCCCTGAAGACATAGTCAATCAAAGAGGTCGCTCCAGTAGTATTGAGAAGACCCTGGATTGGATTGGAGTGGATCTTACAGCATTTGGTCAGGGGAAAAGGCATTGCATAGGATTGACATTGAGAAATGTTCAAAAATAAACTAAAGCTGAAAATATATGTACATGAATGACTTTAACAAAATTGAAAATATTACAATGAAGCCTTGCCAACATTACAATTATCATATATATATATATATATATATATATATATATATATATGAAAAATTTCTCACAGTTAAAAAATATGAATACAAAAGCATTTTCTAAATTTTTCCAGTTCCTAAGGACATTTTGTTTTGTTGTTAATAGTTACTTTGTTTTAATAAATTCATTTTGTTTTTGCCTTGAAAAAGTCCACATTGGATGAAACGCATCAGCTAATAATACAGTTTTCCTTTTGTCATTTGCCTTTATTATATATATATATATATATATATATATATATATATATTAGCTTAAAAGCTGCCCTGTTGGGTGGTATTTAAGCTAGCTCATGTGGAAGGCTCTTGATTGGACCTTCATACAGATAGGTAGGGAGAAGTAGATGCAATAATTTCTCGACCAAGATCCTGTTTTAACTAGAAATATTTTATGAATTTCTAATGACAGAAGCACTGGGTGATCTTCAATGAATGCCAAATGTTTTTACGTAAGGAAACAGCTAATATTACCATTACCATTTTGAAGCTAGCAGACAAACAGTAGGAAAGGGAAAATTTTGAAGGAGATGGTGAGAAGTAAAATTTATGGCATGTAATTTTTCATCATGGTCAAATTCCCAAAAGTCTTTGGTTGAATCTCAGGTATTTTTAATATTTATGCTTGTAATTTCTTCTTGGTGGGTGAAAATCAGAGTTGGTTGATTTTGTTTAGTGGCATATCATATCAACCCCTAGGGATTATTTTATGCCAAACTCTCAATATTTTGAATGCAGTTGTTTACCTTCAGCTACAGATAAAATGTATTGTTTGAAATTCAATGATAAATAGGTATTGGTGGTAATTTTTTTTTTATATAAAATGTATTACTGGTATTTTTACTATAAAAATGTATTACTGGTATTTTTTACTATAAAAATGCATTGCTGGTATTTTTTACTATAAAAATGCATTGCTGGTATTTTTACTATAAAACTGTATTACTGGTATTTTTTACTATAAAAATGCATTGCTAGTATTTTTACTATAAAAATGCTTTACTGGTATTTTTTACTATAAAAATGCATTGCTAGTATTTTTACTATAAAAATGCATTACTGGTATTTTTACCATAAAAATGTATTACTGGTATTTTTTAGTATAAAATGCATTACTGGTATTTTTACTATAAAATGTAATGCTAGTATTTTTACTATAAAAATGCATTACTGGTATTTTTTACTATAAAAATGTATTACTGGTATTTTTTACTATAAAAATATATTTTTATACTTTCAGTGTTTTGTTTTTGTTTGCGAGTTCACTATTTGTCTATAGCTAGGACCCTAACAGGTACTACCACCTTGGGTTGGGATGGCCTTGAGAACAACTGCAATTAAGAGGTGGTTCCCCACTCCTCAAAACCTCAAATCCCCCAATTAGAGGCCTTGATGCCAGATGTAGATTATTGTCATATCCAGAAATAGAAAATCAGAGTGTGGTAAGCAGGAGAAGAGAAACAAAATGAAGTGGATGAAAATTATTGAAAAATCTGCTTTGTTTGGGAAATGATGGAAGAGTAAAAGAAAAGAATATTTATTATGTGTCAAATTTTGATCCGAGCCTTTCAAAAGAAATTAATTTTTTTAATTTTTTCTTAATATATCTTCCATTTTGACATTGTCATTTTTCTTTCTAAATCAGACTCTTTTATCAGTGTTATTAGCAATTAGCACTAATGAGGAGGAGGAGGTAGAAAAGAAAAACAGATGATTGTTTTTCATACACTGCCAGTGGGCGTGAAAGGAAAATAAATGCCAACATTTATGAAGAGTTGAAGCTTGGGGTGGGACATTGTATTAAGTGATAGGAAAATGCCCATGGATATAAGATTGGATAGGAAAATGTCCAATGATATTGGACAAGATAGGAAAGGAAAATGTTCATGGATACTGAATAGGATAGGAAAATTTCCATGGATAAAGGATAGGAAAAGGTCCTTGGATAAAGGATAGGAAAAGGGCCTTTAACATAGGATAAGAAAATATCCTTGGCTGTAAGAAAGGAAAATGTCCTTAGATATAGGATAGGAAAATATTCATGGATAATGGATAGGAAAATATCCTTGGATATAGGATAGCAAGATGTTCCTTGGATATAGGATAGCAAGATGTTCCTTGGATATAGCATAGGAAGATGTCCTTGGATATAGCATAGGAAGATGTTCCTTGGATATAGCATAGGAAGATGTTCCTTGGATATAGCATAGGAAGATGTTCCTTGGATATAGCATAGGAAAATGTCTTTGGATATAGGATAGCAAGATGTCCTTGGATATAGGGTAGCAAGATGTCCTTGGATATAGGATAGGAAGATGTCTTTGGATAAAGAATAGAGTAGGAAAATGTCCTTGGCTGTAAGACAGAAAAATGTCCTTGGATATAGAACAGGAAAATATGCTTGGCTATAGGATAGAAAAATGTCCTTGGATATTGGATAGGATAGGTAAATGTTCTTAAATAGGAGAGGAAAATGTTCATGGATCCTGGATATTTTTTTTAATGAGTGTGTAGTAATTGTGAAAAGGAAAGAATATGGACGGACAGAAAATAAAAATAAAAATTAAAAAAAAGGAGAAACAAGTTCTGTACATGAATATTTTGGAAGACATTTGTTTAAAAACTGATCATTTTTTGAATGGTGTTTGGATCATTAAGTTATACCAGTTGAAGGGTTGAAGGTTTATGGCCACATCACATTGAAACATCAGTTCTCATACAATCACCAAAGTTGAGCAACATTGATCCTGGTCAGTACCTAGATGGGTAGCTGCTTGCAAATACCATGTGTTGTAAGTTTAGATGTGCAGGCAGTGTAATGGATAATTTCTACTCAGAGAGTAAAGTTCCAATTCCAATTTGGAATGTTTGGGAAAAGGCTGAATCCACATCAATCAAATCATTGAAAAGTAGATGAATTTTGGTAAAAGCACAATCAAATACCACACTGGAGAAATTTGAAGAATATACATGGTGTGATGGATAAATTGTCTTCTAAATTATGTAAAAATGAAAATAACACTGAAATCTCATTTTAACAGAGATATTTAACAACATTACATAAAAGTACCTTAAAATACTAAAGCATAAATTTATTCAATAAAATTGTTATTGGCTTCAACCACAGCTTCCAGCTGACTTTGGGATCTCCTACAACTGTTCTGGTTGATCTTCTTGTTTAAATTGGTGAATACTGCCATAATCCTAGCTTTCAGCTCATCTTTGGGATTATAAGTTCTGCTGATCTCTCGCTCAACTGTGCCCTATTGTGTAACTTATCCTTTAATAAGATTTCTCAAACATTCTGGTTGGAAAATGAAAATAAATATACTGTTTAATAAATAAATCACTAAACATTTAATGTGATTATGCATATATATATATATATATATATATATATATAGTTTTAAAAACAAGGAAACCATTGATTTTAATTTTAAAAGTCTCTAGGGCCCTTTCAGCCAACATCTCATCAGGAGACAATCGTTGGATTAGCGAAAAGAATATTACCGATATTGAAGAGCAAAAAAAAAAAGAGGGGGAAACACACTAAAATAACGAACAAGTATATATACTTGTAACAAGGGAAGGGGAAATCATGTAAATAAATTAGCGAGGGACAGTTAAAATAAAATATCCCCGAACAGATTCAGAGACCTTATAAATTCCTTCTGTCGGCAGAGAGAAGGTTTTCTTAATCCTATACAGACCGATTCCAAAATCTTCAAATGATTATTGGAATCGGCTGTATGAATAATTTTAAACCACTCTTATATATATATATATATATATATACATACACACACTTCAAATGATATTATAGTGGATACTCGCATTTTAAATAGACACCCCTTTTATTTTAAACAGTGTCTATTGATCTTTTATGTCTACTGGCCTGCGAAATTTCCAGAATTCTTAATAAAGAAATTTGTGCTCTTTAGCAGGGATCAAACCTGCATGTCCTCTTTATAGGAGAAACCACTGTTTGATCCAGCATGCTTTACTACTCAGCTACAGAGAGTGTCGCAGTTTAGCAATAACTTTTTGCACACTTCCTCATTCTGATAATCTTCTGAGATATCCTATATTTGCTCAGTTTCATATCTGAAACATCGACAAAGCAATTTCTAAAGAATACATAGATTTATTTTTTTTAATACAACATTTTTATTGCTTCAAGCATTAATATTAGTGGATACTCATGTTTGAAATAGATGCCTCATTTTTATTTTAAACTGTTATGCCTATCTATGGACATTTCAGCACACATACACACACGTGGACAGGGTTGTCTAGCAACCTGATGAATCACTTTCATGTTGAAAGCTGCCAAATTAGATTTTATTTGTATCCTCATTTCTTTATTTTATTATCCATCATCAAAGGTCATCTCTTGGTTTGGTTTAAAAGCAAAACGATGAGTCATAATGAATAAAGTTCGAATCATTCTCTCAGGTAATTGCGAGTGAGGTGATGACCAAGCAAAGAAAATGTCAAAGGCATGACAGGAAGTGTCTGCTTATCCGATGCAGAAATGGATATGAATCCTATATGCATTCCGACGATCAACATTTGATAGTTGCAGGCATTTTCTGTGGTATTCTCCTCAAAGTAGGGAGCCCCCTATTCCTTGAGTACCTATTGGGACTTAAGCTCAATCCAGACCTCAGATGGTTTGGTTGCTTTTGTTTAGTGGTATATCAACCTCTATGGGATACTTTAGAAAAAGATGCTTTCCAAATGCTAAGTAAAGTATTAAGAAACACAAAATTTTCATAAGAAACAAAAATTTAGAGTGAATTAAACTTTTTGCAAAATATGCTTTCCAAAAGCTAAGTAAAGTAATTGGAAACAGGAAATTTTGGTGAGAAACAATGAAAAGAGTGCTAAGCTGCTATGTAATATCAATCCTCCTGTAGGGCAGTGAATGTTGGACAATTTCTTCACAAATGAAGGAAAGACTTGAGACAACAGAAATGTAGTTCTACAGTAGGATGATGAGAATACCAGGGACTGAGTATGTGGGTCATGAGGAAGTTTTAAATAAAATTAAAACAACAGAGATAAAATGCCTGGAAAATCTGACCTTCACAGGACATATTAAAGGCAACAGGGAAAGAGCAAGTAAGCTTTATTTACATTATTGGACTATTGTCCTCATCTTTGTCGCCATATTTATTACAACGTGTTTCAGCCTTTATCCACTGTGCCATGTGCCCTTGGCACAGTGGATAAAGGCGTTGGTTAGATCCAGTAACAGGACCCAAAGAGTGTGAGTTCAATAAGGTAGTGGAGAACTTTCAGAGGGAAAATTAACAGGAGATAACTGATAACTGACATCCATTAAACATGGCACATGGAACTAGAACAGTCTACCCCAGTGAGCGAAATAAAGGGTTCAGTTCGACATTCCAATCACCTGAGGAAGGCTGGAGCATACCACGACCAAATCATAATAAACAAAGATGAGGACAATAGTCCGAATAATGTAAATAATGTACATAATACCTCATCTCAGAAATATAGACAGATAGCAAGTAAGCTATCTAACAAGCTTGCTTGAATGGATTGCAGAACAGGCACACTTAATGAGGAAAGAGGGCTTGGAGAAATTGATACTCACAGGACATATTGAAGGAAAGAAGGAAACAGTGAGTAATCTACCTAATGTGCTCGTGTAAATGGATGGCAGAACAGGGAATGGTTAGGGATAATAAAAAGACAAACATTGCAAAGAGTAACAAAAATAGGATGTTGTGGAGGACCATTATCATCCACATCATCAAGGGTCATGGTATCTTAAAAACAACAATCGTAATAGCAATATTAGCTGTTACCTTATGAGAAAACATTTTGCATTCACTTACCGAGCAGCCAGGGATGCTTCCATTTTAAATTTAAAAATTTTTTTCTCTTGAAACAAGAAAATAGGAGAGACAGAAACAGCTACCTGGTAGCAGAGCAGGACATTTTCCCTCTGAGTCGAAGGACTTTTTCCTATCCTATTCTATATCTAAGTATATTTTTCTATCATATCTTATATCCAAGGACAGAATTCTCAAATGGTAAAAAGCAGAAAGAAAGTGTGGTGTCTTATCAGGACATGGACAATTGTGACACTCATAGCTTCCTCCCTTTTATTACTTCAGGAGGCACGGTGGAGTAATGGATAGTGGCTCAGATTGAGAAATCAGAGAGCAGAGTTCGAATTCCAGTCAGATCCTTTACATTCACATGTGCTAATACCCTTGGGAAAGGTATGAATCCTCTTCTTCTACCCCACCCCCCACTTATGGGTAAATAGCAGAAAAGACCGGGTTCTATAGTCTTGGATGGCAACTGGTCTACTCCTGAAAGAAATGGCAACCTACTGCAAGAGAAAAATCTGCCTCATCAGTCATGTATTGAAAGATACATGATCACCTAAAAGTGTATTACGTGTGGCACATAAATGACTGTGTTCCGTCCTCAGCGGGGATCACATTTTATAACAAACAAATTTTTTTATTTTTACAGATTGAATATTCCCTGAAGTTGTTCCAAAGTTTCTTAAGGGACATTTAAAAACAACAATTGTGATGGCAATATTAGCTGTTTCCTTATGAGGAAACATTTTGCATTCACTGACCGAGCAGCCAGGGATGCTTTTTTAAAATTTACAAATTTATTTTTCTTGAAACAAGAAAATAAAGGAGAAATGAAACAACTACCTAGTAAGCCTATATAAATGGATAACAGAACAGGACATTGTCCCTCTGATTTGAAAAAATTTTCCAATCCTATTCTATATCTAAGGATATTTTCCTATCTTATCTTTTATCCAAGGACAGAATTCCCAAATGGTAAAAGCAGAAAGTATGATGTCTTATCAGGATATGAACAACTGTGACAATCATAGCTTCCTCCCTTTTATTACTTCAGGAGGCACGGTGGAGTAATGGATAGTGGCTCAGATTGAGAAATTGGAGATTGCCATTTTTTAACCCTGATTCTGAGAAAGTGGTTGTACACAGCAAATAGTCTAGACATTTCTGAACAGCTTTGGTGCCATGCATAACAACCATGAATGTGTTATCACTTTTTTTTTTTTTTGATAATGTCATGGCACTTGGAATTAGAACAATCTATCCCCATGGGCTAAATAAAGGGTTCAGTTTGAAACTCCAACAGATATCACCTGAAGAAGGCCGAAATGTCTTGAATATGGCAATGAAGATGAGAACAACAGTTCAAACAATGTGAATAGCGGAAATAAATTGCAGATGTTTATTAATATGTGTGGGCTGTATGCAACCATGAATTATATATTTCTGCAACTGTTTTGTCTTTTTCATGGCTTTTAGTCTTTTTCATGGCTTTTTCTGATTACAATAAAATTAACTGATGGCATTTTTGTTCCAACTAAGTTTGGCACTATAAATTAAATCTAAGAAATACAAAAATTTAAATATCAAGAAAGTATTTTAACATAGGATGAAATATGTGACACTGAAATCCGAAGGTACATTGAAATAGCCAAAGATGCCAAATATTAAGAAACAGGAAAATTTCATTAGAAAAAAGAAAAAGGATTTAACACTTTTTAAAATCATTTCACCCTAAGCCACTAATACGCAAAGGGTTAATAAATGTCAGAGAATATGAGAAAAAAACACTATTAAAAAGACAGAAGATAACGATCAACATTGCATTTAAAATTTTGAAAATCTAAGTTGACTGGGAAGCAAGAAGCTGGAAGAGAGCGCCACAAGTGAAAAGTGCAATAGAAGAAACTATTAACATAGAACTTACATTTATATCAAGCCATCTCATTTATAAAATCATCAGACCTTGGTGGTAATCTTCTCTTATTATGCAATATCAGTCATGACAGTAAATGCTAGATAAGCTTCTCACTGATGAAGAAGAGATTTGGTTCTAGAAAAAGGTTGCTGAGTGTACTATGAACTAGACATGTAATGAGGACGTTTTATGAAAAATGGAAACAAAAAGGACAATATACTTAGAATCAGAAAAAGACAATTGAAATTTTCAGGGCACATAACGAGGAAAGAGGGTTTGGAGAATTTGACACTCACAGGACATAGTGAAGTTAAGAGAAGCAGAAAAAAGAAGGTAATAACATACCTAATTTTTGTAATGCCTGGTTGTAGGAGAGACTTTGTAAATCACAGATACAATAATAGTAATGCCTTTTGAACAATACACGGTCAGACGCCACCAATTCCCAGTTACATATTTACCTTCACCCATTAAGTTATCTAATTATTTCAAGATGAGGTTGACTGTGCTTGCTCTCTGGAGATCTGTGTTCAAACCCAAATGTCGGCAGTGACACTTTATTCCTATATGACACTAATGAACTTGTGCAATTGGTTGACAGAAAAGAGATTTAGAGTGATAGCAAAAAGATAAACCTTACCAAGTGTCACAAAGGGTGGGAAGTTGTGGAGAACCATGATTGCCCATGTCTTGAAGGGACATGGCGCAGAGAAGAATGTTCATTAAATACAATTTATTTTGTTATTGATGCTATATTTTGCTAAGTCATTACTGCTGCGTGGATGCTTTATGTTAATTAATTTTTTTTATAGAAAATAGTTTTAAAAGTGGAGATTAATTTGAGGAGACTGTCCCATGAAGTGGCAGTTCTTGGGAAGAAAAAGCTGCCTGGGTGAAACTTTCTTCTTTGGATCATGGAGGAAATGAAGGTGATTCAACTCTGTGGAAGTGGCATGACATGGTGTATCCTTGCTATAAAAGTCGGAACTGGGGTGGGGGAACTACAGATTGAAGCTCATCTGAACATTTGACATGTAAATAGTGATAAAGCAGGGACAGGCTTGAACTATTGCATTTGTTTGGTTTGGTTTATTTTGTTTTACAGCATGTCAACCTCAATAGGTTATTTAATGCTGACAAGATTTTTAGGATAAAAGTCGCATGAATAGAACATGTATTCTTTGGTTTAGATTGGTTTGGTTTATTTTGTTTTATGGCATGTCAACCTCAATGGGTTATTTAATGCCAACAAGATTTTTAGGATAGATTCATATGAATAGAATATGTATTCTTTGGTTTAGATTGGTTTGGTTTATTTTGTTTTATGGCATATCAACCTCAATAGGTTATTTAATGCCAACATAATATTTTATTGCTGGTAATATTTTGTTTTGTCAAAAATCTGTTTCTGGTAATATTTTTCCTTCAAAATTGTATTGCTGGTAATAATTTTTTCCAAAAAAGTATTGCTGGTAATAGTTAACTATTTGCCCATAGCTGGGACCCTAACAGGTGCTACCACCATGGAACACCAGCAATTAAGAGGTGGTTCCACACTCCTCAAAACCTCCTGATCAGAGGCCTTGCTGCTGGACGTAGTTGTCTTACCCAGGACGCAGATGTAGTTTATCATCTTACTTACTATTGCATCTGGGTTGTAGGGTGGAAAATAAGTCATCACCCACATGGCCACACATAATGTGAGAGATGGACAGAGATATACAGACTAGCAATGGATGCTCATCCTGAAAGCTATTGTCAATGAGTCGGATTTAAATACAGGTTTTGTCACGTCATATACTTATCCAAATATTTACACATAAAAATGCATTGCAGGCCTATAAAAAAATCCTCTAACACAAACATATATATATATATATATATATATATATATATATATTATATATGAACTGGTAGCATATAGATGAACCAACTAAAAAAAAAAAAAAGGAAAACGTGGGATCTTTTTCTCGGTCTTCACTCAGAAATGGAAGCGACAAAAGGGAATCAAAAAAAAACAGACACAAGACGATGGATTTCAAAATAAAACATTTATTTATAAATATATATAAAAAAATAAAGAAAAAAAAAAAGAACATTCATTTAACAAAAGGGAAGGAGATTATTAAAGAAAGAATTTTAAGACGAATACATACATATATAAAAACAGATCAAACCAAGAATAGATAAAGATAAAAAAGAATTTGTGTTTCTTTATTAAAGTGTATTTTTGATCGTGGTACATATTTATGCTCATGGAAGTTGAAAAGCATTGGATTAAATTTCTACTTCTATTTATTTTTTTTTTTATATCTAACTAATTTTCGACTAGAATTTAAGATTTTACTTTTGGGTACTTTTAAGCCTAACGTCTATGTGGTTAATGAAATTGGGCTGCGTCACAATATATATATATATATATATATATATATATATATATATATATATATATATATATGTATGTATTTTAAAATGTGTGTGGGGGGGGTGATCCCAGTAGTTAGAATATTAACTTTGTGCTCATAAGACCTGGGCTTGAATATCACCAGGAAGGAAGCTTTTTGAGGTTACTGCCCTGGGGAGACGTTTCTAGCATGGGTTACCTTTGGAAAGTGTCAGAAAATCATATCATGACCGAGTCAAATTTGGCTAGATGGAGCTGTTCAGAGACTGCTGATGGTGAAGTCACAAGTCATCTTGATCAAGGGTTTGAGCTTACTAGTCTTGTTCAAACTTCTGATCCTGGCATATGATACACTCTCTCTTCCACAAGCTGTAACCAAGTTCCACACAGAATAGTTTTGAAGAAACGCAAATGTGCTTGAGCAGGTTTCTGCAACAGGGATTAAAGTAGCTGCCCTAAAAAGTGTCATTTCTGATTACACTTGCTGTTAGGTGTCCAAGGAATTTCAGTTGTCTTTTTTTGATTTTGAGGAGATGCGTTTTTTCTGTTACAAATTTTATTTTAGACTTCCTTGTTGCTTACTATCTCTATGTAATTTTCAGTATCTTTAGGAAGAATCACATTTTTGAGAACTCTAAAACAATTGCTGACCATATATATATATATATATATATATATATATATATAAGTATTTACATTAGTTAGACTATTGTCCTCACCTTTGTCACCATATTTGTCAAACGATTTTTCCGTTGTATGCTCATTGAATTTGGATTTTTGAACTGAACCCTTTATTTTGATCACTGGGGTATTGGTTCTAGTTCCGTGCCATTTTTTGATGGATGTCAGTTATCAGTTATCTCCTGCTAATTTTCTCTCTGAAAGTTCTCAAGGACACATGTCACAGTGGATAAAGGCATTGGTTAGATCCAGTGACAGACCCAAAGAATGTGAGTTCAATACCCGGTTATGGCAGTGGAGAACTTTCAGAGGGAAAATTAGCAGGAGATAACTGATAAATGACATCCATCAAACGTGGCACGTGGAACTAGAACAGTCTACCCCAAAGATCGAAATAAAGGGTTCAGTTCGAAATTCCAACCACCTGAAGAAGGCTGAAGCGTACAACGGCCGAAACGTTGACAAATTGAAGGTGAGGACAATAGTCCGACTAATGTAAATACTATATATATATATATATATATACACATATACACACACAGGGTGACCATAAAGTTCGTGTGCACTTTAAAAAACTTATAACTTTATTTGTATTTGCGATAGAAATAATCTGTAAAAAATGTTATAAAGTTTAATGCACCTAATTTTAAGTATAGCTAAAATAACTAATGTGATTTCAGTCATTACTCTGTAAATCAGTTGGCAAATGTTTTCCATGAACTGCAAAATCGTATTACCCTTTGTATTGCTAATGATAGAGGACATGTGGAAACTTAAATAAAATTTTAATAGAACCGTAAAAAAAAAAATCAAGATTTACTTCTTTCTAATCCTTTTTACAAATTATTTCTATCGCAAATACAAATAAAGTTATAAATTTTTTAAAGTACACACGAACTTTATGGACACCATATATATATATATATATGTGTGTGTGTGTGTGTGTGTGTGTGTGTGTGTGTTTGTAAAAATATATAGAAAGTAGGAAAGAACTCATTAAATTACCAAGCTCTGTTCCATCTTCAAGCAAAATTTTTTAGATTCCCCAAAAAATTTTGCTTGAAGATGGAACAGAGCTTGGTACTTTAATTCAATTTAATTCAAATAATTATATTGAAGTTTTTCGACTCTTGTTTTGAAACATGAGAACTCTTATGTAGCGTGTTGGAATCATATTTTTAAATAAATAATTATATATATATATATATATATATATAAATGAGAAGAAATATAATTTTAACATGTGCTATATTTATGGGATAAAGTGCTCAATATCAGAGATAGAGCATATGTAAATATAAAAGTGAACATTGTCAGAGGCGACAGACTGTTTCATGCTAGACGCAATCGTCATGCCTGACAATTGTGTCTAACATGAAACAGTCTGTCACATCTGAGTGTTCATTTTTATATATATATATATATATGTGTGTGTGTGTGTGTGTGTGTATCTCACTGGATGCGTAACTAGCCAATCAGTGATCTCTAGGCGCACATTTTAGTTGAGATACTTCAAAAACAAATCAGATCTCTGTGAACAGACCTGGACAAAACAAACATCTCATTTCTAATGTCCATCATCACTTTCCTTTCTCTGCAGTTGGGGTATCAGGTTCCCGTGGCAACCAATCAGTCTCCCTACTTAATCTGTTAAAAGCTTTTGGAATAAAATCTCTGAGTATGGAAAAACAGACAGCGGAAGAACAAACAAAAGCAAGAAAATGTGAAGATCGCTGAGCTGAAGGCAAAATTTCAGCTCAAGTGGATTTCAAATTTAAATGAAAATAAAATAAAAATATCGAGGGATTAAAATTTTTGTTGTCTATTTTCCGTGTTTGGTCAGAGCAGTATTATCAAAAAATATGTATATACATTTTACTTAAATATAGATGAAGTAAAATATTTATATAAAATGTATATATATATATATATATATATGTGTGTGTGTGTATGTATATATAAATATATATATATAAATAAAAATATGGATTATATATGTGTGTGTGTGTGTGCATGGATTTCAAAATAAAACTGGAAAAGTTATTCAGGGATTAATTTTTTTTTCTTCTTCCTTCAAACTGTTTAGGTGGTGGGAGCAGAAATTTTACTTAGATAATTATATACACATATACAGTGAAGGGAAAGAAATATTTGTACTCCATGTATTTTTTTATTTAACATATTTAGATTTTATAAAAGAATTTTATCATCCATGCAATATTTGCATACCATGGTATACCCTAACAATATGAAAAAAAAAAAAAAAAATCAGAAAAATATGTTATATTAATGATATTATATGAAATTAAAAAAGTTGGAGGTAAAAAAAGTACAAAATTATAATACCTATTTAATACTTTGTAGTGTATCAATTACTCAATTCACTAGCAATCAGTCTTTTTCTGTAGTTTTTAATCAATGATTTGCAAGTTTCCGTTGGTATTTTACTCCATCCTTCTTTGCATATTCTCTTTAGGTCCAGAATGTTTTTTAGAGCTCTTTTATTAACTTGGATTTTTAAAAACACTACAAATTCTCTATTGGATTCAAGTCTGGAGACTGTGATGGCCATTTGAGTGTATTGACATTATTTTCAAGAAGCCATTTTTTCATAGATTTAGCCATATATTTAGGGGCATTATCTTGTTGCAAAACACATTCATTTAGGAGTCCACGCTTTATGACTGACCCAAACAAATTAAATTCCAAAACATCTCGGTATATTTTTGAATTCCTTCTACCATCTATTATCTCTAAATTGCCCATACCATTAGCAGAAAATCATCCACAAACCATAATATTACCACAATCAAATTTCACCGTTGGTTTTGAGTTCTTTGGTGCAAAGGTTGTGCTGTCTTTTCTCCTAACGTTAGTCTTTGAATTACATCCAAATAGTTCAATGTTTGCTTCATCTGTCCATAAAACACTTTCCCAATATTATTCAGGTTTATTCTTATACTCACAAACAAATTTTAACTGGGAATCCCTATATTTCTTCCATAGTAGCTGAGTTTTTCTTGGAGAATGAGATCATATTTGACTTCTATGAAGTTCATTGCTTATTGTTTGCTTTGTAACAATAATACCATATGGTTTTTGTTGTGGCCTGTTAGGGGCCTGAGAGAAAGACATGGAAAGAAGGAGGTAGGTTGAACAAGTGGATTGAAATAACAGAACATATATACAAAATAAGAGTGTTATTAGTCAGCAGATAGAAGTGTCTGTCTGAACTATCAGGCTACACTGCGTCTTAACTGCCTCGCTTAGGAAGTTTCACAGGTTAGTATTTATGAAGGAGGAAGAGTTCATTCTAATGTAGATAGGTCACCATAACACCCGCCTCCTAAAATCTTAACTCCACAGGAGTCTGAAGAAAAAAAAAAAATTATTTTTTCCTTTTTTATATTAAAGTTCTGATGCTGTATATATAGCTGTAAAAAAGTTTCACAAAAATTAATCCTGAGGAATATTTTTATAGAAAGTTTACCAACTTTTGAGTGTTTTTTTTTACTTGTTTAATTTACAAGAAAAAGAAGTATTTCCTTTTTTACAACTGGCTAAGTACTTAAAACTTGGCTGACTTGTTTTACCAAGTTCAAAGTAGAACAACTTTGAGAACTTTTATTTGTTTGTGGTCTCAATACGTTTTATGTTTAGGATTGACATCTATTAAATCAGTTGCTTTTTTTTCTCTTAGAACGGCACATTTTGGGAGCTGCTAGAGAGTTTTGGAATAAAGTGTTGTATATGACATCCATAACTGTTTCCTCAGGAAGCCCGCTAAGTTGGTTGAGATGTCTTTTATATGTAAATTGTGGACCCTTTATAATATATACCATGTTCCCAAAACTTTTTTTCGATTGTACCCATCTCCGAAAAAAGATTTGTTGCCTTTAAACATTCTGAAAAAACTTTTTCTCTGGAGTTATATCGTCTTGAAGGTACGATGCTTGTTCTTCCTGGCTTCTTTTGTTTTGGGAGTTATTTATCGTAAATGGACCATATCTGATGTGCGAACATCACCTCGGCTGGAGATTGTGAAGCTGATGTTTTGTTATTAGGTGCAATTCTGTATACTTGAAGAAATTGCTGAAGGGCTTTTTCAGTTGGTGTAGCCCTAGCTTTTTTCGAAGCTCTCTTCAAAGTATCCACAAATCTCTCAGCCAGTCCATTAGACCTCAGATGGTACGGAGTGGTAGTGATGTGTTCAATCCGATATGTTTCACAGAAGTTTTTAAATTCTCCAGACATAAACTGACTTCCATTATATAGTATTATATAGTAATTTCTGTAGCTGAGTTTTTGCATCTGTGTTCTTCGGGCCACTTTGAGAAACTCTTAACTACAATGAGTTAGTAATATCCTTCTAGAGGGCTCGCAAAGTCAATGTGAATTCTAGACCAAGGTAGATCCATTTTTGGCCAGGGATTGAATTTAATAGGAGGTACCTTTGCTGCACAAGGCACAGCCTTTACATGATTTGATAGCATTTTCTATATCTTTGTCCATGTTTTGCCAATAGACATAGCTATGCTTTTCATTTTAGTACTCCTTGGATGGCCAGCATGAAAATCTTTCAAAATATGCTTCTGGAGTGTGGATGGAATCATGACACGTTCCCTGTATAGTAACACCTTGTCACATATAGAGAAAACGTCTGTAGCTCGCTGGTACTTTTAAAAAATTTTTGCTTTTGTTTGCTTGATATACTCATCGTGGAGAGCCTCTTGTTTTATTTGTTCAAGTGTCACTGGAAGTTCCCTTACTGTATTACAAAAAGCAGTTTTTAATTCTCCTTTAGATTGAAGGGAGGCAAGCACTGTATCTTCCAGTGGTTCTTTGTACTTGGGAATTAGTCTTGACAATCTGTCCGCATGGCTAAATTTTTTTGATGACATGTACTCCATTTTAAAGTTGTAATTTAGCAGGATTGTACTCCATCTCTGCAGTCTGTTTGCTTTGTGAGTAGGCAGACCTTTCTTTGAGCCAAAAATAGTGAGTAATTCCTTGTGGTCAGTCTGTAGAGTGAAATGTCAGGTGTAAATATAAGCGGTGGAACTTTGCAACTGCGAATAGAATCCCAAGCACCTGTTTTTCAATCTGTGAATATTTTTTTCTGCAGGAAGCAAAGATCTCGATGTGTGAGCTATCGGTTTTACTGTTCCATCGGTCATTTTGTGAAGAAATATGCCATATGAACTGGTCAGTGGTTTCTTTATTTTTTCCAATGCCTCCTGGCATTCTCCTGTCCGAACCAAGGGCTCGTCTTTCTTTAATAGTTCATTAAGGGGGGCACGCAAATCATGCATATTTCGTATGAATGCCTGGTAATAATTTGCTACTTCAAGGAATCTCTGCAACAAAACAATGTTATTGGGCATCAGCATGTCTTTAATCATGGCAGCCCATTCAGGATTTGCTCTCCTGCCATCCTTGTCGATTATGTGTCCTAGGTATTTGATTTTTTCCATGAAAAAACCACATTTGGTCTTTTTAAGTTTGAAACCATAATCTTGAATCTTAGCAAAAAAAATTCTGGATGTGATCCTTATGTTCAACTATGCTTTGGCTTTTCATCAGAATGTCATCTAAATAAGCGACTGAGAAGTCAAGGCCGCTCAGCATAGTATCCATGACTTGCTGGAAAATTGCTGGCATGACCTTGATCCCAAAGGTAAATGTTCGAATTTATATAATCTGTGATGCGTATTTATATACAATAGCTTTGAACTCACCTCTTCAACTGGAATTTGCAAATAAGCGTTGCTAGGGTCAATTTTTGAGAAAAATTGACCCCCATTTAACTTCACAAAAATGTCTTCTGGGCAAGGAAGAGGATAATGATAGCCCTTCAGAGCAGCATTTAATCCTGTCAAAAAACATCAGCACAGATGCGAATGTCTTTCAATTTCTTTTTTTACATAGACCGCTGGTGCGGCCCAATCGCTGTACTTTACCTTTGATAAGAACTCCAGTTTTTACTAATCTGTCAAGTTCCTCATTAATTTGTTCCAATTAATTTGTATCCATGCATTTTGGTATGTTAGTGGGTGGTGTTATTTCAAACATGTCATACAGGACATCCATCAGAGTTTCTTCATCATCCCATTGAACGATTTCAGAGTATCTTGGTCTTAACTGGTTTATGTGCCTTTTGCATACACATCTTTCTCTTTTCACTGTCTAGATTACTCTTCCAATTCTATTTGAAATAATTCCATCCTCCCAAAACATTTTCCATCTCGGTAGTTCTTGAAGAAAACTTTTGTCACCAGGCGTATACTTCTTTGCACAGAAATTCTCTTTGTTATGCATTTTCTTTTTTGAACAAGGCAACAATCTGTCAAATATTGATCTTTTTTTTCTCGCAAACATCAATTCAGTAGGTGACAATTTTGCTGTATTGTTTGTGTTCGGTGTTAATCTGTATACTGCTAAGAATTTCTGTATCACTTTCTCCTCTGAGTCTACCCCTTGATTTTTCTTTAATGCTCGTTTGAATGTGTCCACAAATTTTTCCGCTTGTTCATTTGACCTTGGGTGGTAAATCGGAGTTGTGACATGTTCAATGTCCAATGAAGCACAGAATTCTTTGAATTCTTTACCTGTAAATGTCCGAGGAACTCTGAAGCAGCTGCAAACTTCATCTAAGGCACTGATAGTATTTCTAGAAGTTGGGTGTTTGCCAGATATGCCAGGGTGACCCATATGAAATTCTTTTAAGATTTTTTTATGTAATGCCTGAGGCATCACCACCCTGTCTGCATACATTAGCGTATTTTCACAAATCGAATAAGGAGAAATTTTTATTCTCTTTTTCTTTCTTTCATTTATCTTGGCTTGTATTTTCATATTTTTAATAAAATTATCATTTTCTGCTGCTTTCCTTATGTCTCTCAGCATCATCGGTAGTTCTCGAACAGTATTACACAGCAAATGCAATATTTCTTGTTCTTCATTTAAAGCCACAATTACCGTTTCTTCCAAAGTTTCATTATGTTTTGAAATCAACCTTGATAGTCCATCTGCATGACCCAAATTTTTAGATGAGCTGTACTCCATTTTAAAATGGTAATTTAATAATGTTACACTCCGCCGCTGTAATCGGTTTGCAGTATGAGTTGGAATGCCCTTCTTTGATCCAAAAATGGTCAGTAACAGCTTATGGTCAGTTTGCAGTGTAAACACTTTACCATGAAGGAAACGATAAAATTTTTTAACTGCAAAAATGATTGTTAAGCTTTCCTTTTTGATCTGACTGTAATTATTTTCTGCTGGCAAAAGAGTCCTTGAAGTATGTGCAATTAGTTTTGTCAGACCATCTTCATTGCGAAGTAGCACTGCTCCAATTCCATATTCACAGAATCAACAATGACAGTGCACCAATGCTATATCAGTCAGTAAACAGTTTCTAATTTTTTAAAATGTTTTTTCACAGTCTTTGGACCAACACCATTTAACCCCCGTTTTCAACAATTTGTTTAATGGTGCTCTTAATTCATACATCTTTGGAATGTATACTGCATAGTAATGTGCCAAAAAACGATTGCAATTTTGCCACATTATCTGGGGGCAGGCATATTTCTTATGGCTTCAGTTTTCCGTTTTTTTTTCTTCTGCTTTACAATACCATGGTACAATGAGAACCACATGAGCCACAAAGTTCTGAGTGATATATCCTCTTACAATTGCAACCACTTTTTGATCAATATGTAAAACTGTCTTCAAATTTTAAAGAGGAAAATCCTTTGTCAGATCCCTATTGGTGCTACAAAATCACAAGATGGCAACAGATTCTTTTTTTTTTTTATTATCTAATTTATATATTTGTAACAACTACAGACTAAAAGGCATGTTAAATATGCTCTTTTACCTTTCGGATAACTATTGTGGAAATCATTAATGCAAATCCTCCCAATGACTGAACTCTTCATCTTAGGCTAACAAATATTCTTGAGTTACCCTGCTAATTAAAAATGAGCCCATGCTTTTCCATAAAAGCTTCTAAAATTTGTTCAGAAGAGAAAAGTTTCATTTGCCTCTGGAATATATGCCGGACAATTTTCACGGATTAAACAGGTCATATATATTTTACAGCACAACTAGTTGCCTCCCCTTAAAAACCGTATCTGTCAACCAGCCATGACACAGTGTTCATGACTCCACATATAAAAATGGTAGTCTTTGGATGACTGCAACAATTTTGTCCCTCACAACCATGAACACTAAATACTTACTCTATATTTAACAATATACTGATGATGACATTATGCTATATCAAAAGTACTCAGAATAAATGCAATATGAGCCAACCCAGTGTTTTCCTCTCATCTTTTAACAATCACACAAAAATGCTTATTCACGAATATGAAAGGATCTTATCGAAAATAAGTAGACAGAATGTGGCTAAATTATTTAACAAAACCTGTCTGAAATATATATATATATATATATATATATATATATATATATATATATATGAAATTAATTTACATGCCCCTTAAAGAACTGTGTTCTTGATCAAACCAAATTCATGATTAATTATGTTAGGTATACCACTACATGCTTATCAAGAAGACTCACATTACATCTCCCAGAACATATCTCAATTAGGAATCATTACACAAAGAAATCTACCAAACTCTATCCATAACGTACTTGTAGAAAATACAACTATACAGTGTCATTCACATCCCAAAAATATCTAAAAATAATGAAAGCATTAATAATAATAATAAAAAGTAAAAGCCAACACTCAATAATATCAAGTATGAACATGGCCACAATGTGCTGTGTTTGGGAAATTAAAAAAAAAAAATCTTCCCATGACTATAGATACACATATATATAAAAAAAATCTACATATTCAGTTAAAAAAAAAGAAAAACCCTTGATAATGGCTAATAGCCAAAAGTGCTCAGATATATAGAATATTTGGAGAGTTTTTACACAATTTATATCCAGTAAAGAAAATACTTGTATGAATGTGTTGTAACCTAGAAAAGGGTTACTGAGTGAGGAATAACCAAAACAGAGGTTGGAAATGAAATGGTAATCTTTATAACATCAACAAAATACAATACTCGCCAGCGGCGTGAAGTAGGTAAACCACTGCTAGTGGTGGACTACTTAGATAGCATATTACTTCCACTTACAATAGTGTCCAACGTATTTATGAGAATTTGGACATACCCATTAGTGTTCATAGGTATTATATATATATATATATATATATATATATATATATATATATAAAAAATCAAGGAAAAACTTACCGCATCAATAAAAAGTTCAATCACAGTACGTTGTCAATGACCTTCAGTGAATCTTGTATAAAAGAGGAACTACTACCCAAATACACTATATATATATATATATATACACACACACAATATATATATATATATATATATATATATATATATATACATATATAAATTATTATTATTAAGAAACAGACAGGCAACTTTAAGGTTTCATGATGATCATAATTTATTTCATTACGATCGAAATTTGATCCTAATTCCTCAGATCAACCATTTTCTTACAAATAAATGGGTGACAAATATTCCAGGCATAAAAAAAAAAGAATTATGTATTTGTTTGAGGAGGAAGGTTTAAATGGGTGGCAGGAGGGGTTGAAGGAGATATATATCTCTCGAAAGGGATAAGGTTATTGATTTGGAAAAATTGGAAGATCGGAAAAAAAAAAAAAAAAAAAAATTAAGGAAGGAGGAAATAAATAAAGAAAAGAGCTGTATTCACATGCATCTTAATAAAGAGACATAATAATAACAGAGGTGGTGGGGCATTTTGATCTATTTTATCAAGTGTATCCACAGAAAAGTGGAAGAGGAACTTAGAAAGAAAAGTGAAGAAAAAAGACAGAAAGAAGAAAAAATATATAGAAATTAGACAGGAAAAAAAAAAAAAGAAAAAACATAGATGCGGTGGGGGGGGGGACACAGACAAAAAAATGTCTACAATCGGATTATGACACTTCAACATTAATATTTTAAAATAATAATAACAACAACAACTCAAAGTTTAAAAAAAAGAAACTTTTTTTAAAAAAGATGTAAGGAAATGTTTTCAAAAAATTTTTTTTTAGATAAATACAAACAATATATATATATATATATATATAATATATATATATAAAAAATGTGTATTTATATATATATATATATATATATATATATATATATACACTATTACATACATGCATATACATGCACACATGTACATATATACATACATATGTGGATTTTAATTTTTCAATAAGGATTATATTGTTTTTTAAATTTTGTATTAAATAAAAACTTAAGTAAATTCTATTAAAAGTTATCCAAAATAAAGAAAATGCTTTCCTGCAAGATATAAATAGTAATAAAACAATAATACAAATGAGAATAATGAAGATGATAAAAAAAATGATAATAATAATAATAATGTGATAAGATAAAATCAAATAAAAGGTAAAAAATGTTTATAGAGTGAAACCCGGATATAAGAGAGATTTTCTCTGGTCCCAAATTAGAGCCTGTGTTAATGTATACAAAATAGACCAAAGCCGGATATAAGAGACTTCTTCTCCAGTCCCAACAACTCTTATATCCGGGTTACACTGTACAAAAATATTATATATGTGAAATGGATTAAGCCCAACAATTATTTAATATATTTTCTATTTATACATTATCTTTAATAGATAAAATTTATTTAAGTAAATGCTCTGTTTTTTTTTTTAAATAAACAGTATTATATAATATTAATTACTTAATTGAAATATAATTCCAATCAGAAGTAGGTTATTGTTGATTTAATACAGTGCTCAGTATCCTGCAGACAGAACAACAGATAGTGTGAATGTTAAGTTTTACGAATCTTATTAAAAACATGACAAGCATGTGCACAAATAAAGGGCCCCCCCCAAAACTATACGTGAATTGGCAGAAAAATAAAGTCTTGATGTCATAGGACACAGATCAGATTCATGATTTCTTACATCATTTTACTGGATTCCAACTTTTGTGGATTTATACACCTGATAGGATACCTTTTGTTCAAAACAGCAAAAAAAAAAAAAAAACAACTTTATTGAAACATTGGTTCATCATGCCTTGTTGTTCATCTGTAACTAAATTAGATTCTGAAATTTAATCTATAAGGAAGATTCTGAGCAGGAACAGATACATTACTGTGGAGGCCAGCATTTAGTTAAAAACAAAATGTGACAATTTTTTAATCTTTGTCTTCAGAAATGTCCTGTCAGTTTGCATGTGCCATGGATCATTTGTAGATTACAATGATATGAACAATCCATAGTACATGCAAATTGACAACATTTGAACGAGAACTGAACTCTGGCTGCAGACTGCCCTGCATGGTGCCAAAGACTTCATACTGGAGGGGGGTAAAAACTGTAGCATAAAAGCTTGACAGTTACCAGTGTGCACCTGCCCAGAGACGTGGCTGTCATATGATTTCACAATCTTAATAACATAAGATATGCAGATGACACAGTACTGATAGCAGACACAGAAAAGAAATTGCAAAACCTTCTACAGAAGGTAGCGAAGGAGAGTGAGAAGAATAAACTGCAAGAAAACAGAATGCATGGTCATCAGTAAAAGGATGAGCCCTAAATGGAATTTGCAGGTCGAGGACACTAAAATCAAGCTGGTGTGGAAATTTAAATATTTGCGAAGTGTTTTGATACAGGATAGTAAGTGTAACTCTGAAATCTGTAGATCTATTAGGACGGCCAAGGACGCATTCCAAAAGCTGGGTAGAGTATTGTGAGACAGGAGGATTTATTTGGTAAAAAAGAAAAGAGTACTGAGCTGTTATGTGACATCTGTCCTCCTTTATAGCAGCGAATGTTGGATGGTCTCCTCAAAGATGAAGAAGAGATGATGGAGATGTGTTTCTACAGAAGGATGCTAAGGATATCATGGATCGAGTGTGTGAGCAACGATGAGGTCTTGGAGAGGATGTAAACAAGGAGGAGGCTTATACTTAACATCAGGAAGAGGCAGATTAAATTTCTGGAACACATAATGAGAAAGGAGGGCCTGGAGAATCTGATATTCACAGATCAAATAGAGACAATGCATGACATAGCAAATGGATGACAGAATGTGGTCTGGGGGACTTGGCAGAGAGAGGAAACTTATTGAGAGCTATAAGTAATAGTGGGAAGTGGAGAGCTATGATTTCCTACAAAGAAAGAAAAGAGATGGGTTTAAGACTTACTAAGTAGATTTGGTGTGAGAAATAATTATTTTTCAACCAATCCCTCTACTGTTTTTGATGCCTAACCTATGTTGAGACCAATTCGATAGGGCAGTGTGTATGTGTAATATGTAACTTTTAGACAATATCAATTGTCCTATAGAGCAGTGAATGTTAAACAATCACCAAGCAGATGAAGAAGAGACTTGAGGCAACAGAAATGTGATGAGAATACTAGATGTTGAACATGTAAGCAATGACAAAATTTTAAAGAAAAGAGACAAAAAGGACATTAAATATCAGGAATTGAGGATTGATAGTTAATTCTATCAAGTCATGTGGCACACACACACACACTGCTAATCTCATAAATATTTTTTCCCTTTTTATGAGCAATATATACCTGTATTCTGCATACACTCAGAATATAATTTCATTTTCTATATGAGTTACATTGTTTTGTTTTATATATATATATATATATATATATATATATATATATATACTAGCAGCATGGCCCGGTGTTGCCCGTGCTTGATTCAAAAATCATACGACTCATACAGCAATCGCTATCACTTGACTTAAAATATTTTTGCCCTTCCTTGACTTTAAAGGAGTGCCCTTTGCCGTGCTGATGTTGCTACATGCCTTACTTCTTGCCTATCTCACACTGCAAATTTTTTCTAAGCTCTATACTAAACATTAAACCTGTTATGAAAAAAGAACTAAACAAAATGAACACAAAACGATCAGCTTTAAAAAAGGACTCGTAACTGGAAAAACCGAATGAAAAAAGAATGTTAACAACAAATAGTTTTTGACATCCAACCCAGTTCTGCAGAATCAGAATCAATGTTTAAGCAAGCAAATGAGCAAATTGGAGTAAAGTGCCATGCAGATT
>CAHIKZ030002455.1:65000-220000 GCA_903632075.3 Acanthosepion pharaonis
CATACAGAGTTTTCTATATTTCTTTTGGGCTAAAAATTCCAGGAGACACATGTTTCCCAACTTAAACACTCAATGTATATACTATTATACTATCACAACACCTCCCTACTACAATGCCTTTCCCAAGGTTGTTAGTTTCAAAGTGAATGCAACTGACAAGCTTGAAACTTGAGCACAGTTTGCTGATAAATATTTTGAAAATACAACCATCAGTGTCCACTTTTTTTTTCCAGAGAGAAGAAACAATGTCAAGTTTCATGACCTGAAAACATTCTACCACTACTTAGCCCTGAGGAATACTATGGAGAACCGTGTCCCATACATCAAACCCTTCAGAAGAAGTGCCATTCTTAGGTTTTGCATCCATGTAAACAGCATAATTTTACAAGCTTTTGAAATTGTATAAGGCTTCACTTCTGGCCGACATAAATTCAATTTTAATTCAACTCATTTCCCAAAGGTAGTGCGATGAGTATAAACTGAACAAGATAAAAGGAAGCACACTGATATCAAAATGCTGACATTCATGCACTGAAGAAACGATAAGTGTTTTTGCAAGTTGCAGTTCTTTCAGGAACCCTCAAAGGCTTCCAACAACTTTATTAACATCTGAAATCTAATTAAGAAATATTTTAGCTTTCAGGTTCTATGCACAAATTTATGCAAGGAGGACATTTCCTTTAGGTTTGGATATGGATATTCCATAATTTATCTAAGAACAACTTTGATTTCCACAACAACACATATAGAAAAAAAATAAAAATAAAAAATGCCTATCTTCATCAAAATCAAATCAGAAATAATACATCAAATAAGGTCCAAGGGATATGAAATTGCATGAGCCATTTTATCCTAATTACTCAAAGATATTGTAACTCATCTTTGTTGTTGTTATTGCAATGTTTTGGCTGTTGTACACTCTAGCCTTCACTAGGTATGTGTCGATCAGAGTAACCTCCAGAGAATTCCAAACTGAACCCTTTATTTAATCTATGGGGGTAGACTGTTCTTGTTTCATGACTAGGGATATCGCACAATTGAACTCACAAGTACTAGTAATTGTGAGTTCAATCCTTGGGCTGGGCTGTGTGTACATGGACTCAGTGGAAACAGTGCAAGCAATAATTGAACTGTACTAAAAATAAGAACTAGATGAGAATGATAACAGTCTACCTCAAGAGATTAAATAAGGGGTTCATTTTGGCATTTAGATTAACCTGATGGATTTATAACTGATGAAAGTTGGAGGGCACAACGTCTGAAATGTTGTGATAACAACAACAAAAGTGAAGACAATAGTCTGCATGTAAATAGTGTATATAATAATAAACTCCTCATCCCTGAAATTCAGCCAGAAGGCGATCAGGTGATAATAACAACAAAGATAAGGACAATAGTCTTCATGTAAATAATGATAACTCCTCATCACTGAAATTCAGCCAGAAGGCGATCAGGTGATAATAACAACAAAGATAAGGACAATTGTCTGCATGTAAATAGTGTAAAGAATGATAACTCCTCATCCCTGAAACTCAGTTAGAAGGCGATCAGGTGATAATAACAACAAAGATAAGGACAATAGTCTGCATGTAAATAGTGTAAAGAATGATAACTCCTCATCCCTGAAACTCAGTTAGAAGGCGATCAGGTGATAATAACAACAAAGATAAGGACAATAGTCTGCATGTAAATAGTGTAAAGAATGATAACTCCTCATCCCTGAAGTTCAGTCAGAAGGCGATCAGGTGATAATAACAACAAAGATAAGGACAATAGTCTGCATGTAAATAGTGTAAAGAATGATAACTCCTCATCCCTGAAACTCAGTTAGAAGGCGATCAGGTGATAATAACAACAAAGATAAGGACAATAGTCTGCATGTAAATAGTGTAAAGAATGATAACTCCTCATCCCTGAAGTTCAGTCAGAAGGCGATCAGGTGATAATAACAACAAAGATAAGGACAATAGTCTGCATGTAAATAGTGTAAAGAATGATAACTCCTCATCCCTGAAGTTCAGTCAGAAGGCGATCAGGTGATAATAACAACAAAGATAAGGACAATAGTCTGCATGTAAATAGTGTAAATAATGATAACTCCTCATCCCTGAAATTCAGCCAGAAGGCGATCAGGTGATAATAACAATAAAGATAAGGACAATAGTCTGCATGTAAATAGTATAAATAATGATAACCCCTCATTGAGGTGTTATCATTAATCAAACCCTAGACTTCAAAGACTATCTTTCAGCCATTAAAAAAATCCCTGACATTTCTGACTATGGTAACATCATTTTGGGCCCGCTTGACTTTGACTGTGTCCAACCTGTCGTATAGGGGACCTGTTATGTCACAGGATGAAAGAAGTGGCATTAGCATACAAGAAGTTCAAATTAATAACCTACGATACTTTATCTCTTATGCACCATTTCCTTTCCGTGTGTAGACAATCATGTCTCTCCACAACATCCTATCCTTTGTAGTGCTTAGCATTGTTTGTCTCTTTACTATGGCTCTCACTTTTTTATCCTGTCATTCATTTACACTAGCTCATTACATAGGTTACTCATTCTTTCCTTCTGCCTCTACTTGCCTTCAATATGTCTTCTGAATGTCAAATTCTCCAAGCATGCTTTCCTCATTATGTGCCTCAGAAATTTAAACTATTTATGATTCTAAATGCAAGTGGTATTTTCATTCCCATTTCTCTTAAAATTTCCTTGTTGTTCACGTTTCATCCATTTTATTCTCAGTATCCTACTGTAGAACTACATCTGTTACCTCAAATTTTCCTTTCCCTTCATCATATACTTATTATAAAACACAGGTTGTGTGTGTGTGTGTGTGTGTTTGTGTGTGTGTCTGTCTGTACGTTTATATATTGGATCAGATTTCCTACATTTTTCAACTGATTTCAACAAAACTTCACAGGACTACGTAAAAAATTACCTTCTTTTGGTTCTGACAGCGGAAAAAAATTAAAAAAAACACAATTGTTTTTGCACAAAATCAATTTGAAAACACAATTAAGATGCATCGTGAAAATGAAAGGGGAACAACTCATATCGAGTTATACTTATAAAACCCAGATTGTTTGTGTGTGTTCGTTTATATATGGGATCGGATTTCCTACATTTTTCAACCGATTTCAACAAAACTTCACTTTTTTTTGGCAGGTAGTGTTTCTTATTGTCTTGCACACTTTTTTCTTTATTTTTACATCCAGAATGTTTTAAAAACTCCATTTACAAGACAATTGTTTATAATAAAATTCTATTCAATTGGTAGACTCATAACGATTGAAAACAATGTTTTTGTTCGAGTTTGGGTTTGGGTTTGACAAATTCGTAAAAAAAAAATAATAAAAAACTAATTAAGACATGCGTGTCCATCAACCTTAAACAATAATCTTTGTCAATTTTATTTTTCAGTCTTTATAATGATCGATACTTGATCTATCTCTTACTGTTACATCCCCGGGTGACGCCGGGCTCTACTGCTAGTTTGTGATAAAACTGTCCTGCATTCACTGACATAGAGGAGAATAATCCCCATTAAAACTGGTAAAATTGAACACAAGATTATGATTATGCTAGGGGAATTTTGTTCAATAGCATCGGATGATACAAAACCAACATACTGACCTAAAAACTAGACTCGTGTTCTTAAATAGCCTTGTCGGATTGAGACTCTCACATGGATATCATGCATGGTGCTAGATTCCTTCAGAAATATCTAAACTGTCATCTATATACAACTATTTTCTTAGATCAATGACTAAAAATGGCTTCAAACAAATGAATTCTAAACCAAATGTTTTAAGAAGTAGAACATGAGATAAACCTTTCCAGAACAGAAACCACAATCAGGAATTGGAATGAGAGTCCTGTGGCACATAACCTGAATCTATCACAAAAGTTCAGGATGAGGAATTAATAAATTCTATCCATAGAAGTGTATAGACCAATTATAATAAATTTAGTATAGAAGAAAAGGAAATTGAACACGGGAGACCTTGTGCTGCCAGTTGGGGGTGGAGTTTTGTCCAACATTATAAGTTGATAGAAAATCAAAATATTAATCTAAAAAACTAGAATCCTGTTTTTAAATAGACTCGTCAGATCAAGACTCTTACATCGATACCTTGCATGGCGACCAACTTGTTTAGAAATGTCTAAACTATCAGCTATTGACAACCATTCTCTTAGATTAATGATTAAAAATTGCTTCAATTGAATAAATCCTTAAAGAAGATCATCATCATCATCACCAGACCATATAGACTGGTGCTATAAAATTATAAAAAGCAATACCAAATAACGAAAACCACTTGAAGACTTCCAACAGCAGCAGCACCTAAAATGATTAGCACATGTAACTAGAAGAGAAAATAATGACATAATGAAGCAGATAATTGTAAATAATAAAGCATCAAAATGTAAGCATATGGATCATTTATGAGAAATTCCGTAGAGGAGATAAGGAAGTTAAACACAGGATAAGTTCTGCTAGGGGGGTGCCTTTGTAATAGCTTCAAACAAATTAATCCTTTAAATATTAAAAACAACAATCCTTCAACAGATGCTATAAACTGACATTAAAAACAAAGAGCTTTATCAGTTAACAAAAATTATACACCTTGAATACTTCCAACAGCAGCAACAACAAAAATGAATAGCACATGGAACTAGAAAAAAAGAATGATATAATAAAGATGGTAAATTCCAACAAAGCAAAGGGTGGATGCTCTTGCTATACATCTTGGGATTCTTAGCAAAAGCCAAAGAAGGGTCCATAATGTTACTTTTCCACCAATGTAATATAGCTTTCCTCTGTATTTTCTATGAATGACAATTATTCTATTCTAATGAGCTCTTCTTCTTGGTAAAGCAACTGTATGAATTTAAGTGTACAACAAAGTATGCCACAAGGATCTGCTGGAACTGCTCAGCAACCTTGATATATTCAGGAAAGATATCAGAGTAATCATGAACCTATACTGGTAGCAAACAGCATGCATGCGCATAGGGAATGAGTTCAGTGAATATACAAAAATAGAAAGGGGCATAAGGCAAGGATGTGTCTTCTCACCCAACCTGTCCAACCTATACAGCGAGGCAATCCTGAGAGAATTGGAAATCCTACCGGGATTCAGCATTGGCGGCCACAATCTTAACAACATAAGATATGCAGATGATACAGTACTGATAGCAGACATGGAAAAGAAATTACAAAATCTCCTACAGAAGGTAACGACGGAGAGTGAGAAGAAGGGACTAAGTATAAACTACAAGAAGACAGAATGCATGGTCGTCAGTAAGAGGATGAGCCTGAAATGCGACTTACAGGTCAGGGACACTAGAATCAAGCAGACTCAGAAGTTTAAATATCTGGGAAGCGTTCTGACAGAGGATGTTAAATGTGACACTGAGATCCGTAGACGTATTGTGATGGCCAAGGACGCATTCCAAAAGCTGCAGTATTGCAAGACAGGAGGATTTCTTTGGTAACGAAAAAAAGAATACTGAGCTGTTACGTGACATCTGTCCTTCTTTATGGCAGCGAATGTTGGACAATTTCCTCAAAGATAAAGAAGAGACTCGAGGCGACGGAGATGTAGTTTTACAGAAGGATGCTAAGGATATCATAGACCAAGCGTGTGAGCAATGAAGAGGTCTTAGAGAGGTTGCAAACAAGGCAGAAGCTTATACTTAACATCAGGAAGAGGCAGCTGAAGTTTCTGGGACACATAATGAGAAATGAGGGCCTGGAGAATCCGAATACTCAGGGTTGAATAGGGGAAGAGAGAGAGACAAGGGAAAACAACACGTGTCATACCTCGTGGTCTTAAGCAGGTGGATGACAGAACATGGTCTGGGGAAGGTGGCAGAGGGAACTTGTTGTTGAGAGCTGCAAGGGATAGAGGGAAGTGGAGAGCCATGATCGCCTACATCCTGAAAGGACATGGCACATAGAAAGAAAGAACTAGATTGGCAACTAGGTCTCATCATTTTAATGTTAAACTAGCAAAAGATGCGACCATCTATTCTAATAGTTTTTTTATCACACTTTCTTATTTCCCTGACATCTACAATCTTAAAAAATTTCAGTGTAACATCAATTGTCATTGTTGTCTTCCTGAACCTGTTCTCTTATTGTCCTTTCTCTTCATTAAAATCTTTTCATTCTCTTTGAATCTCAGTAACCTGTTTGTCTTTGTGGCATTATTTTTTTGGTCTGAAATGATTAAAAAAAAATAAAAAGGAATCCTTCTTGCATTAGAAATAGCAATAACAGTTAACTTGACAAGTTTTATTTCCTGAAATGCCAAAAGTTTCCTGTGTGGAAACAGCTGATCTCACCATTACGATTAAAAATTTAGTATTAATTATAGGTTCCAAACTAACTTATAAATACCTGCTATCCCAAAAAAGGGTTAATGGTGAACAAGAAACCAGAAAAAAAAAAAAAAAAAAAATCACTGTAATCTTTTTTAACTACTCTTAAAACTTTAAAAGAAATATTTTCTAAATAGAATCAGTAAATCCTTTATTTTATTCTTCTTTCTGTCAATTGATAATGCTCAGAAATTGTATGGAAAGTGCATTCACTTTTAATTGTGCATATATGCATGTGTTTTTTTTCCTTTTTTTTTTTTTTTTTTTTTAATAAAGGTCTATGGAGATGTTTCCTGTCTAAATCATTTTTTTGTGTGTATATATATCTAAATACAGCACTATTATGTATTATAATCTGAGTGTGTTTAAATTGTTTTTTACACATGAGGTTAGGACCCCATTCATACACTTGGGATTAAAATGATTATACATATATTGTCAAATGACCGGATGACAGATAAGCGTCTATTCTAACGTAATTTCAATGAAGAAAATAAATTGAATAACATATGTTTTCTTTTTCTTTTTTCTTAATTTTATAATTTTTAATTTCAAACTTAATAGTGATTAAATTTGAGATTTTAAAATTGGTAATTTTACTTTTAATTTTAATATCAAATTTTATATAATTTAATAATTATTGGTTAGAATAAATTCTTTTTAATATTACCCCTATTTTTAAAGATCTGAATAGCTATTATTAAATGACTTCGTTATCAAGCTTTTTGAATTTTCCTATACTTGTATTTTGATTGGTCATTCTAGCTTTTGTAACAACATTTTCCCCTTGCAAAGGATCATTAATAAATTTAAAACTTTTAAAACCATTTATTTTACATTCAACATCATCTTGATAAGACACGGAGGTGTTGAAACAAAATGGCTATTTTTGTAGTGATTTTATAACATATTTATGTTATAATTTTTTAAATAAATATATATATATATATATATATATATATATATATATATATATATATATATATATTAACCTAGAAAGGGTTACTGAATAAGGAATAACCAAAATGTAGGTTGGAAATGAAATGGTAATCTTTATAACATCAACAAAATACAATATGCCATGGCGAATGAAGTAGGTAAACCACTGCTAGTGGTGGACTACTTAGATATATAATACCCTTCCATTTACAATAGTGTCCAATATATTTAAAAGGATTGAGACATACCTATTAGTGTTCATATATTTTTTATATATATATATATATATATATATATATATATATATATATATATATATAATTATTTTTAAAAAAAATTATAACATAAGTATGTTATAAAATCACTACAAAAATAGCCATTTTGTTTCAACACACTGTGTGTCTTATCAAGTGATGATGTTGAAAATAAAATAAATGGTTTTAAAAGTTTCAGATTAATTAACGATCCTACACTAGGGGGAAACATTGTTACAAAAGCTAGAATAACCAATCAAAAAAAGTATAGAAAGATTCAAAAGCTTTGACAACGAAATCATGTTATAATAGCTATTCAGATCTTTTAAATACGTGTAATATTAAAAATAATTTATACTAACCAATAATTTTAAAATTATATGATAAAATTTAATATTAAAATTAAAAACTGGCAATTTTAAAATATAAATTTAATCACTATTAAGTTTAAAAACTACAAAATTATTAAGAAAAGAAAAAATATAGATGTTTATTCAATTCATTTCTTCATTGAAATTACGTTCGACAAGACGTATTACAATATATCCGGTCATTTGACAATACATGTATATATATTTTTTCTTTTCCCATTCTTTTTCTTTTTTATTTTAAAGTGTGTGAATGTGGTCTTAAACTCACGCGCAAAACAACAAAAACACAATCAGCCTTGATTTATATATATATATATAAATCTTGATTTATATATATATATATATAAATCAAGGAAAAACTTAACCCATCATCAAAAACATGGTTATAAATTATAATTTATTTCAACAGGTAAATTTTTAACACCCATCTTGTCAGACCAAAATTACAAATGGTTTAAATTTAAATTTATCCAGAATATTTTAAAAAAACAAGGTAACGTGAAGTCTAGATGCTTGACTGAGAAAATCTATTTAAATATATAATATTGAAGACATCTGTTGGGAAGGATGGGTTGTTAGCTTTCAACATGATTTTCATGTGGAGTGGTTGGATAACCACCCCACATGTAGCAGCTAAAATACTAACACACATACATATACTTATACATATACACATATAAAAGGGACAAGAGAAAATGAATTAACAGATAGAAAATAATTGAAATAAAATGAATGAATGAATATACAGAAGGAACCTCAACAGAATGCAGAAAGCACTGGATGGAAATTTTATCCTATATTTGAGACTCATCAGCAGTGCGCATCCACTCCTGAGAATTGAACCCTGACCATTACAATATGATGCAAGCATCATACCAACGGGCCTCAGTGACAAAGAGGCAATGAATTAGACTTGATATAGTGCTGCTCTTCACTAATTAATTGGTGTAACTCATCCGAGTTTCCGTTGGTAGATCCTAGTACTATTAATTATTTTTTTGATCCAACAGAGAGATTGATGAATTTATTATAATAACAGAGCATATGGCATTTTTTTACAGCAAAAAAAAAAAAATTACCTCAAGATAGTATAAATTATTTCAAGCAGCAGTTCAATTTGCTAGATAATAGAAATAAACTATTCTATGCTTTTTATATATTTTTATTTGAAATTATATATATATATATATATATATATATATATATATATAGAAATATAGTTTAAGATGTGCTATATTTATGGGATAAAATGCTCAATATATCAGAGATAGATGTGTATAAATATAAAAGTGAATATAAAATATATGTTTACAAAATTCAAATAAAACAATCTGTTTTAATGATATATGATAGCATGATATAGGACTTCGATTGCATATAGTGTTGAAATATGATTTTTTTATTTTATATATAAATATATATATATATATATATATATATACATACAAAATAAAAAAAAAAAACCATATAATTTTTTTTTAATCATTTATATATATATATATATAACAGTAAAAAAAACCAATAATTATCTCAGCATAGAATTTTCTATATATATGCTGTTATATATATATATATATTATTTTAGTGGATACTTGTATTTGAGTAGGCGTTCAGTTTATTTATTAAACAGTATATTTATTTATTTTTTGCTACAGGCCTGAATATTCGAGAAAACTTATTAAAACCGTTAGACAAACTGTTTAATAAATAAACGGAGCACCTATTGCAATAATAGTATCCACTGAAATACCCTTTAAAGTGATAAAAATCAGTCGGATAATAATCTGACAGAGTTTTATCAGATTCTAATATATATATATATATATATATATATTGAAAATAATCTTTAATCAAATGGTTTCTGTTAACTAGGTGTATTTTTCAACTATCAAATCTGTACATTATCAATTTCCTGTTCTATTTTGTATACATATTTGCACAATGTATTAAAAAAAAAAAAAATTGGGTACAATACACTGATTAGTCAAAATAAGTGGGGGCTTTGCTTACCTAGCCACCATCATGCCAAATGTGACTGCAACATCATTGTTTTGGGTGAGACGGACAACCTCCTCAACCTTGATCAGCATGTCTGGGTGGCCGGCATAAAGTGCTGCAACAGGGATTATTCTCAGAACACAGTCAATTTGTTGATCAGTTTCAGAACCTGAAAACAAGAAAGATAAATTGTAATTCCAAAGTTCAAAAATAAAAATTTTGTACAACCAGAAACACATTTAAAAATTTTCAAACTTATCTACACTATTTATGTGTGGACTATCGTCCCCATCTTTGTTGTTATCACAATGCTTCAGCCATTGTGCCTTCTGGCCTTCATCATAGAACAACAGCATGTATTAAAGCATTGCTTCAAGAATTTGGTGATATATTGTGTGTTCAATTCCTGGGCTGGGCAATGTGTACTTAAAATCCATGTAAATGGGGCAAACATTAACTGAGCAATAGTTTTAAGAACAAGACAAGGGAGAGGTTGGTGGAACAAGAACAATATACACCTGTAGATTAAATAAAAGGGTTCAGTTTGAAATTCCCTGTAGGTTACAAACACCTGGTGATGGCCAACACAGTGTGATAACAATGATAAAAATAAGGACAATAGTCTATATGTAATATATAAAAACTCCTAGAAATTCAAACAGAAATCTGCAAACTTAGGACTCATCAGATTTAATAAAATTTTCTTAAACTCTGGGGTAAGATTCGTGCTGCTCACCCCAAAAGGATATTTTTAAAACTTGGTTTGGAGAACTGAGTGTGTCTTATAAATATCAGTTTCTGGACTGTTAGAGTCAAGCTATGCTGCAGTCCCACTATATAGCTGGTCTTTATTTTCACCTTTCAAACTTTATAATAATTGTTTAGATATATAGAAAAGGTTTAGGTGTCAGTTTAAACTGATGCCAGAATGATATAGGCAAAAGATGTTTTCATATGTTAGTCTATATACAAAATGCAAATGTAAGTATACAGTAATACAAAACAAAACATGCTCACAAATATATTGTGTTGTATTTACAAACATATCAATAATAATGTCTAGCAGTACTGTTTCAAAATCCATTTGTGCTCTTTATCCATTAAATTATGACTTTACCAGCAAAATAAACAGATTAGTGCTTTGTTATATTGTAAGCTCTCCAAGTACCCAGAAGCTAGAACAGCTAGTATATGTAGCAATCTGGAATGTTCTAATCTGCCACTTTGGCAATTCCATTCTCTGGGTCCTGGTTGGCTGCTGGTTCTCATGTGGATATTATGATAGATAAATATCCGTCATTCACAATTGTTTGCTTGAGTAGAGCTCTGTTGGATGACAGCTTGCTCAATGTTGTGGAGTGATTTCACAGTGGAGGCTTGTATTTGTACTAAGTTGGTCCTAAAATAGGTTTGACGTACAAAATGTTAGGAACTTGATATAATAGGTATGACACAGAGTAAATCTAGTTGTGGTCGCTGATACTTTTAGTATCCGACTAACGGTCATCTGACATCGACTGACTGACCAACTCACTGAGCAACTCCTACTACTCCTACTTATTATAGGTGGGAGAGTCTATTAACAATAGAATAGGTGTGTTCCACTATAACACTCAACCCTATCTGCCAAGTGGATGCTAATTTGGAACTTTCCTGCGAAGGTGAGTATTGCATTGATTCTCCACAGTATTATTTTGAAAAATTATAATAAATATATTATAATAAAAGTTACAAAAATAATATTAAAAATTATTTTAATGAATTCTAGTATTAAATGAATCTGAGAATCCCTATTCTAATGCTGGTAATACAGGTATAATGTTTATTGTATACCTGCTTATGCAGCCTCCTGTATATGTTCTAATTATTATACTAATATGTAGTAATTCTAAGGGAATTAATTCATTATTAAATAACAATAGAAAACCAATCACCACAGTAGAAACTTATATTAAAATTAGCTTACCCATGCTATAAAAAAATGACTTTACTATTATGAACCCATATCTTTCTAGTCTAAGTTTAAACTGGCATCTTTTTTTTTTCAATCTATTATGATCACTTTGCTTAAAGTTCATATTTTCTTGTTTTCAGATGAGAACTTTAAAATTTTCCAACATATTTCAGTGAAAATTTCACTTTCAAAAATTATAGTTTAGGTAAAAAAAAGACAAGGGTGTCAGTTTAGACTAGTGATTCTCAACTGTCATGCAATCTTTTTAAGTGTGCTGTGAAAATAAAATATTCGACAGTACCCATTGATACATTTTGGATTTCAATACAAAAGGAATATCCTGCATTAGCTAAAAAGGGTTTATCTGTTTTATTGCAATTTTCTACTTCTTATTTGTGAATTAGGCTTCTCAAACTTAAATTGCATCAAAAATAAGAAGCAAGAAAAACTACACTAAACTGAAAAAGAAATGAGGGTCTGCTTATTGCACATTCGACCAAACATTGAAGAAATTGCAAAAAACATCAGACCCAGGTTTCATACTAAATAAGCTGCACAAATAGTTGAATAGAAACATTGAAATAAATAAGTTCATATTTGTGTGTGTACATTTTTTAAAAATCTATGGTTTTATTTCATAACATTTAAATATATACTCTTTAAAAAATTTGCTAAGTGTGCTGTGCTATTTTCATTTGCTCTTAGGTGTGCCATTGTTTAAAAAGGTTGGTAAAAACTGGTTTAGACTGATACCAGGAAGATATGGATTAAATAACGTTCCTGAAAAAATGAACTCTGGGTAGAAATACCCAAGGGACAACAAAATGTTTTATAGAGTTAACCTTTAGCACTCTGCATTATTAATATTACTTCCCTTTCCACTGCATCCTTTTTCAAGGCCTCTGAGTTGCAGTATCCTTATTGTTAATTTCACTTAAAGTTGTTTTCTGTTGCCATAGCAGGATATGACAACACAACTATGAAATTCAAAAACACTATTGTTCAAGGATCAGTTACCTTCAATGGCAGGAAATTTTTTTTGTACCACAAATGAAGTCACATTTTAAAGGTTAATATATTTTTACCAAAATTAGACATAGACACATTCAGTTGTCATCCCTTGATATGTAAATTTAATAGTAATATCAATCCTTGCTTCTGATTGGTTGTCATGAAAACTCAAGGTTAAATCTTTTGTTCTACATTGCTTTGTAATGTGTTTGTCTCCTCAGTGTTCATTGTTTGCTAATCAACTTTATTTGATAACATCCACTTCAATCAATACTCATATTTCTCCTCCCACCCACCAACAACCAAAAAAAAAAAAATAAATAAATAAACAATTATCCCCCTATCATAAGAAACATAAAAAAACAAAACAATAAAAAAAAATACAATTCCCTTTTAATAAATTTTGTATTTCTAATTTTCAAGCTGACACTAATTCTCCATTACGATCCGTTAAAAACAGTTACTGTGTGTTCATTGATTATCCCAGAGGATTTTGTGAAATGTTGTCTATGCATTTTTCACAAGCAGGTTGCCAGAGGAAACTAATTTTTATTTCAGTTCCACCAATCAAGCCAATTTTAAGGAAGTCACTGAGGGTTTAATCTCTGAAAAGATTAGATTATTTCCGCAGAATAGTAATCTAAGGCCTTCCTAATGGTTCAGTTGCTCTTCTTTGGAGACTAGTCAGAGAAAAACATGATCAATAACCTGAAAAGATATCCAAGTTTGATAAACCGACTGGTCGAAAAACAGAATAAATATGCATTCTACTCTGATTGGGAAATTACAAAAATAGACCAATGAAAAATTATGTTTGGGATATAAAAGATTAGCATAAAATATTTGGTTATGATTATATTAATGATTTTTCTGCCCATAAATTATATATATATATATATATATATATATATATATATATATATATATATATATATTATGAAATGGACTTATTTTAATATATTTTCTGTTTATATGTTATTTTTATAGATAAAATTTTTTGAGTAAATGCTCTGTTTATAATAAACAGTATTAACAACATTTACCGGCCTGAATGTCTGAGAAATTTCATAAAAAATGTGTCCTCCAACAGAAATTGAAAATCATATTTTCTATGAAATTTCTCAGTAAATGTTGTTAATACTGTTATTATAAACAGAGCATTTGCTTAAATATTTGTGTCTATAAAAAATTATATATATATATATATATATATATATATATATATATATATGCACATTTCATTTAATATGACAGACAAGATGCTTTTATTTATTTTTTTATACAATTTCTCATGCGATCTAATAATTTTTTTCTTTTTGGATGATAAATTATATGAAAACTGTCCAAATGTTCTTTTTATCCAAGCGCTTTTGGCTATACATTTAGCCATTTTCAAGTTTATAAAGCAATCATTAAGTTTGATGAAAATTGTTTGAAAGATCAATGAAAAATAAGAAAGAAACTAGTAAAAATCACCATTTTTCCTTATTTACGCATGTTTTCACTATATGGGTGGACTCAATTATCAAGCTAAATGACTGTTAAACAATCAATTTATTGTTGGCTACAATTGAGTGAATTTAGTTTTAGATTGCTTGAAAATTGAGGGAGTTTTTAGTTTAAAATTTGTGTTAAAATCAATTTGTGTTGAAATCAATTTTTTGTTTTTCACAGATTTTCGCTAAACACAGTAGCGTAGAAATAAAAATGTGGTATTGTTGAGCTCGTCATGATGTAAGTAACCTACATACAGAGTGTGAATGAAATCAGAGGAAAAAAGTTGAATTTTGTCAATTTTTGATTGGTTTTATCAATTATCGATTTTTTATTTAAGAACCTAGTTATTATATTCTTAATATTGGATATAATATTTCTTTTCTAGCTTTTTTCTTTTTTTATTATAATTTCCCTTACATTTTTTAATCATTCGCCCCAAGCAAGGCAATAGAGCCACTAAGATGCAAGAGGTTACTGAGTGTGAAATAATAAGAGAAAAAGAAACATTATTAAGGAGACTCTTAAACATAGAAAATTAAATTAAATTCTTTTTTTTTTTAATATTTGTGATCTGGGAATCTTTAACAAAAAAAAAAAAAAAAAATTATTTCTTAGAGAGATGCAGTTCTGTAGAAACACTTTGTTAGAATTCTTTTCCAGTAGGAATGAAAACATTATTAAGTAGAGAGAACAATAAAAGAAAAGGAATTAAGAAGACAGATGATAACAATTGACACTGAATTTAAATTTTGAAGATCAAAGTTGACCGGAAAGTAAAAAGCCAGAAGAGAGTTTCACAAGAAGTGTCAGAGAAGGTAGAACTGTTACATTTAGCCATTTTAACTGTAAAATGATAAGACCTAGCTGCCAATCTAGTACTGCACTGAAATTCATTAAGTCTAGGTACCATAGAGGAAAAGCTCATCAGAATAATTAGCACGAAAATATTTATAAATAAAGGAAGCTTTATTTTTTTAGTTTGCACAGGGAGATCAATTAACATCGAAAACTGAATCCAACTCATAAAACTGAGAAAATTAAATTCTTTTCTTAATATTTGTGATCTGGAGATAGCGGCTTGGATTGTGGAATTGGAGAGCCGAGTTCAAATTCTAGTCGAATCCATTGCATTCATTTATGTGAATCTAATACTAAATTCACTCAATTGTAACCCTTGGGAAAAGTATGAATCCTCTTCTTCTTCCCCCCCAGCTATGGGTAAATAGCAGGACAGATCGGGTTCTATAGCCTTGGATGGCAACTGGTCTACTGCAGAAAGAAATGGCAACTACTGCGAGAAAAAATCTGCCTCGTCAGTCATGTATTGAAAGATACAGGATTGCTTAAGCGTGTATCATGCATGGCACATGACTGACTGACTAGGGAGCTAAAATGATAGGAATATGGAAAAAATAATTGAAAAATAAATACTTCTTAAAGGGATTCATTTTTGTTGAAAAACTGTTGAAGTTGTAATTCTTTATAAACAGCAAAAACTACTCCAATTCCATTTGCAAAACACAAAAAAACTCCCATCAAATGCCATTTTAGGTGTTGGCATGCAAGTTCTTTAAAAAAACGGAAAAAAAAAATGCAGGCAGATGTATTTTTGTAATAAGTATATATGTTTAAGTTGCATGCAAAAGTTTCCAGTTTCTTTATTTATTTAAAAACAAACAACAAAAACAAAACAGTTTCCTTATCACAAGTTTGAAAAAAAAAAAAAAGCAAAAGGATTCCTCTTATAAATATGTAAACAGATAAACAGTCTCAGGGTTGTTGCTATGGTAATAGAGCTAAAGTGAAGCTGCTAGGCATCAACTAACCTTGAACTCTGTCATGCATACACATTAAGTTATAACATTCTTGATCATTTCCATTGTTTATAGCAGTGCTTGGAAGGAAAGTGTGTAGAGTGTGGTCATCTCACCAAACCACAGAGATTTCATCAGTGACCATGGCTTGTGCAGCATTTTTTGGCCAAATACATTTACCTGGTCCAACAACCACCATATTTGCCAGACCTCATCCCTTGCAAGTTTTTCTTCTTCAAAAATCAAATCTCACTTGAAAGAAAAAAATTTCAAGATGTTGAAGAAATTCATAGGGAATGCAATGAGGCAGCTGCTCACTATCCTATGAATGAAAACAATGCTGGATAAAGTAGGTGGCTTCAGAAAGGGACTACTTTGAAGGAGATTAAATGCTGAATTGATATGTGTTATTGTTTTCTTTTTATAGCACTAGTCCCGATACTTTTTCATCAGACCTTGTGTGTTAGCATTTTGTGTGAAAATGAAATAAAATCAGTGAATAAAATAAAAAGTAAATGTATTTTCACATGATGCTAGCAATCAAGGAACTGAAAATGATTTTTGGTCATCTACGCAATTTTATGACCCTTCTTCCAGAAAGAACAGAATCTCTCTCTTTCTACTTTCCAATGATAGTTCCACTCATGAAGTAAGTAGTTTGGTTGTTCCAACTCAGCACAAGGTTAACTTTAGCTCAACCATTTTAACCATACTTATCATTATTTACTGGACCAGAAAAAGAAAACAGATGTACCCAAGAGACACAGAGAAATTTGTTTCCCTGCAATTTATATAAAAAAAAAAGAGAACAGTCCATGCTATATATTTTTTATATACTACTTCTTTAATTGTTTACATGTGAACACGCATATGCCTAAAATGCACGCAACACACAGCCCTTCAAATTCTAAAATTTAAATCTGTAAACAGAATCATATTCATTTTCTATGTAAAGATATACAAATTGTTTCATGTTTATGTGTTATATGGCTTTATTATTATTTATAGAGTTCAAAGGCTTTGCAAGTCAACAACACTGAATATTCCATTCTTTACAAAATGACCTTCAAGATACAATAGATGAAAAAAAGAAATCCATGTATTCAACTGAAGTTCAGACAGTCGGACTGCATTGCTGTGATAGAAGCAGCAGCTTGTATTGACGGGCTGGTATTTTCAAATGAATGTAACAACTTGTATCGAGTACCTTGGCAAAACAAGTCAAATATCGTGACGTTTGTATTTTTGTTTTCTTTTTCACTTTGTCAATAATTGATTTGGCTGGCCAAACCAGAAACAAGTCAGTGATTGATTCAATTCTGCAGGTGAACAATGAATTTGCTTGGGATCTACTGATATATCTCTAAGGACATGAGATTTTTCTTAGATACTAGCTGAAATACTTGTCTACACAGGGGAAAAGTCCAATGTTAGTTAGCATGAGAGGAAAAATGATCCTTTTACATTGATAGTGAGCTTGTCTTAATTGTCTATTAGTAATGTAGGGCATTATCACAGCATTAATACTAGTAATTTTCTAAGCGCAGAGATGTGGCACAAGGCCAAAAGTATGGGGCACCCAGTGAGGATCAAACTCACTATTCAGTTGTAAATGTTCTAGCAAGACAAGGTTGCTAACCATGTCACAACATTAATACTATGGGGTTTTCACACACTCCATATAAAATATTAAAATTATATAATTTCTTTTTTTGTTATACAGTGTAACCCGGATATAAGAGAGTTGTCGGGAGCGGAGAATAAGTCTCTTATATCCGGGTTTCTCTTATATCCGGGTTTGGTCTATTTTGTTTAGGTAAGTATGGGCTCTAATTTGGGACCAGAGAAAATCTCTCTTATATCCGGATTTCTCTTATATCCGGGTCTCTTATATCCGGGTTACACTGTATATTAACTTTTGTGTTCTTTTTGGATAAATAAAAATGAACAAAAAAAAAGGTTCTATTTTGAAAAAAATGAATTAAAAGTCAAATATTAAAAAAATAATTTGTAAGTTTCATAAATTCAAATCCGCAAAAGTAGGCTTCATTTGATTTCCAGTAAGAAAATAAAAACTTTTTGTAATTCAAATAAATATTATGACAAAAACCAAAGACTTCTTGTAGTTACTTGACAGAAGTATTTAAAATTCCTTCTTGACTGATCATGAAAATTTGACTTTCCACTTACTAAATCATGATTTCATTTAAAATATATATATATATATATATATATATATATATCATTTACTTTAATTTTCCACTATATTGAATGTTCTTTCTTGATTTTAAATAAATAAAAAAAAAAAGGGTGCAAAACTCCTCCCATTTAAAAAATATATATATATATATATATATATATATATATATATATATATATATATATATATATATTTCATTGAGTTCTTAATTTTCCTACTATATAATGTGAATGTTCTTTCTTGATTTTATAGGATAAATAAAAAAAAAAAAAAAAGTAGGGTTTTTCAATTCCTCCCCATTTAAATTTATATGTATATATATATATATATATATCATTGCATTCTTAATTTTCCTACTCTATAATATGAATATTATTTCTTGATTGTATAGGATAAATAAAAAAAAAAAGTAGGGCTTTTCAAACTCCTCCCCATTTAAAAGTATATATATATATATATCATTGAGTTCTTAATTTTCCTACTATATAATGTGAATGTTCTTTCTTGATTTTATAGGATAAATAAAAAAAAATGTAGGGTTTTTCAAATTCCTCCCCATTTAAAAGTATAGATATATCATTGCGTTCTTAATTTTCTTGCTATATAATGTTGTTAGTGTTCTTTCTTGATTTTATTGAACTCATTATTCAGTTGTAAATGTTCTAGTGAGACAAGGTTGCTAACCATGTCACAGCATTAATACTATGGGGTTTTCACACACTCCATATAAAAATAAAAAACAAAAAAAAAATAGACAGTTTTATTTAAAAAAAATTAAATTAAAATGCAATGTGAGTATGATATTTTAAAACAATTTATGATCAGACAATCTTCCCTTCAACTGCTTTTTCTTATTTCAAGAAATAAGCAAGAACATTATTTTGTACTTTGCATTACAGACAGCCATTAATTCATGGTCACGTGAATGTAATTGGCACAAATATTATGACTAAAAGCAGAAACTCCTTGGAGTTACGTGAAAGAAGTATTCAGAAAACTGCTTGACTGATCAGGAAATTTTAGCTTGCCACTTGCAAATATTAAGGCAAACATGTTGTAGAGTTTTCAAGCACATCATTTGAAATATTAAATATGTATCTTTTATTTTTTTTTGTTTTTATATTATCTTGAGTGTTACTTTTGGATAAATAAAAATGAAAAAAAAAATGGTTTCATTTTGAAAAGCTGAATTATAAAAGACCAATATCAAAAAATAAATTTGTATGTTGCAATAATTCAAATATACAAAAATAGGTTTTATTTGATTGTAAATTTGAATAAATATTATGATTGAAACCAGAAATTCCTTCTGTCAGATTTAATTCCTCCTTATTTGTCCAAATTGTTCACTAGGGGACGCACTCCCTACACTATAAATACTGGATGATTTCTTGCCTCGTTCTGATTTTCATTTCTTCATTTTCAGTGAACACATCTACAATGTAAGCTCTCGCAGAAGATTGCGTCTTCCCATTTGTGAGAGACGCCATGAACATTAAAACACACATACATATACGTATGAACATTCACCAAAATACAAACTCTTCATGTTCACACACAAACACAAATGTTAATGTCTATGTCCATTGTAAATCTTGTTGTTTAATACATATACTTGTTTGTATTTATATATCGGGTCTTGTTGGTTTTCTTTACACTTCTTTATGGTGGATTCAGTCTCTGAGTCTGCCATGTTCTTGTAGTTGGACCTTTTAATATTCTATGAGGAGTTACACATGTGTTCCTAATTTAACAACACATAAATTCAGTCTGCTACACTTGTTCTTACTTTACAGAGGTATTTGGAACAGTTAAAAATTTCACTTGACACTTGCTAAATATTGGATATTGGTCATTCATTAAAAAGCTATCTTATTCCCTGACAGAAAACTTGTATATCGACACAAACTTTTATTTTTTTTAATTTTTGATGACCCACGCCCACTAATTCTGGAAAGGACAGAATCTCTCTCTCTCCACTTTTCAACAACAGCATTTGGATGTACCTTACATATACAAATTCTTTCATGTTTATTATGTTATATAGCTTTATTATTATTTATAGAGTTGAAAGGCCTCTGCAGTCAACAACACTGAATATTTCATTCTTTACAAAATGACTTTCAAGATAAAATAGATGAAAAAAAAAAAAATAAATAAAATATGCACAAATAGGTTTCATTTTATTTTCAGTATGATCTTTTAAAACAATTTATGATCAGTCAATCTTCTCTTCAACTACTTTTTCTAATTCCAAGAAATAAACAAGAACATTACTTTGAACTTTTCATTACAGACAGCCATTACTTCATGGTCACGTGAATGTAATTGGCACAAATATTATTGAAAGAAAAAGAGGTATTCAGAATGCTACTTGACAGATCAGGAAAATTTAACTTGTCACTCGATAAATATTTGATATTGGTCATTCATTAAAAAGCTATCTTACTCCTCCATAATTTTCATTGTAGTAGAGACTTTGTAATCGCAGATACAACTATAGTATGCCGTTGAACAATACTGACGCCAGACACCTTTGAATAATCACTTGTACTAATAATACTTGCTTGATAATACTCGCTCGAGAAGTAATCCATATATTGATCCGAATAGAGAAATAGTATAGTGAATAGAGTAGAGAATAGTGGTCTGTATAGTAACAGAGGATAGACTAGAAATAGTGATCCGTTAGACATCACGCAACCTCCTACTTATGCATTTCGTCTATGGTCACATGGTCTACGTAATTCAATAATGGGATTGTCTGTGTTTGCTCACTGGGGATCTATGTTCAAACTTAAGTGATACGTTATTCCTATATAACAAATAATTAACTAATTAGTACTTTGGGGAATTGTCTCAGCATTAGTATGTTGGCATTTTTCAGATAACTCATTTTAAATAGAGATATAATATTTAGTTTGTAATTTTCTTGTTATATAAACTTGAAAACTTTCTAAAGAATTAATGGATTTTTATATTTAATGCAACATTTTTTTTTATTACTTCAAACTTTATTTTTAGTGGATACAAGAAACAAGAAACTCCTTCTTGTCATTTGTTAGAGGGATTCATAAAGCTACTTGACTTATAATGAAAATTTGAATTGCCACTTGCTAAAAATATCGTCAAAAGTTGCTCCCTGATAGAAAACTGGTATACTGACAAAGTTATTTTATAAAATTTTTTATCTGGCATAAATAAGTAACTAATTAGTACTTTTATTACTGTGGGGCATTGTCACAGCATTAGTACTTTGGGAGGTGGGTTCAAATTGACCTGTGACCTGAAAAGGAGGAGGAAATAAATTTGCAAGCCTATGTGAAATTGTTTTGAACCAATGAAAACCTTGCCTTCACAGAGATTGACCAGCAAGCTGAGAAGAATTTGGAAATAAATTTGTGTGTCTATGTGAAATTGTTTTGGACTAATGAAAACCTTGTCTTTAGAGAAATTAGCCATTGAGCCAAGAAGAAGAAGAAGAAAAGAAAGTAGTGAGCTTATGCAAAATTCCTTTTCATATAAAATGAGAAGAAAAATTAATCAGAGAAGAATATCTGAAATCATGTGAAAGGTTTTGTTTCAGGTAATTTTAACGAACAATATAAGGAATACTATTTACATTATTTGGACTATTGTCCTCATCTCTGTCGCCATATTTATTACAACATTTCGGACGTTGTATGCTCTGGCCTTCTTCAGGTGGTTGGAATGTCAAACTAAACCTTTTATTTTGCTCATTGGATAGACTGTTCCAGTTTCACGTGCCATGTCTAATGGATGTCAATTATCAGTTATCTCCAAGTTCTCCACCACCTTAACCAGGTATTGAACTCACACTCTTTGGGTCTTGTTGCTGGATCTAACTAACGCCTTTATCTACTGTGCCATGTGTCCTTATGGCACGTGGAACTAGAACAGTCTACCCCAGCAAACGAAATAAAGGGTTCAGTTCGACATTCCAACCAGCTGAAGAAGGCCGGAACATACAACAGCCAAAACATTGTAATAAATATAGCAACAAAGGTGAGGACAATAGTCCAAATAATGTAAATAGTATTCCTTATATTGTTCATTAAAATTACCTGTACGTTTTCTCATCATTATCATCCTTTATTAATCTTTTTGGTGTAGGTAAATTAACTGTTCATTTTAACCGTTAAGTTTCCTGCTACTATAAACTCTTTTTTGGGATAGATTATTTTCTTATGTACCACAATTAGTAGACTAAAATAATAATCCAAGTATTAAAAATGAGAACCATCACAGGTATACTAAATAACCATCATAGGTTATTCTTCTAAATAGATCACATCACAAATGACACAGCATAAGAGAGCATCAAACAAGAAAGAAGCCCATTTGGAAGATCTGACAAGAAGAGAAAGTTGAAATGGCATTGACACATCAGAAGAGCCAACAATCTTTCTGCTCACTATAAGGAACTCCATGAGGCAAAAAAAAAAAAATGGCAAAACCAGGCTGACAACATCACTGAGTGAACTGGAAACATCATACACAGTGACTTAGACATTGGCATGAAACTGAGATAGAGACTTTCCAAGTATAGCTTAGATGTGGCACAAGGCCGAAAGTAAGGGGCACCTAGTGAGGATCAAACTCACTACTCAGTCATAATTGTTCTAGCGAGACAAGCTTGCTATCCATTTCACTGGCCTGAGGTGCCCAAACTGAGATATATGGAGGGTGATGGTCAGGTGCTCAGCCAAGTCATGACCTTATGACCACACCCAGCCATGGAAATGATGATGATGACTGTTATTAATGTAGGAATTAAATTTTCATATCTTTCAAGATAAGTCATGATTGGGTGCCTCACCACGAAGCAATGTCTAGGCTGTATGTTTTACAGATCATTACTACTCTAGTGTATGATTAATTTTCACTGGACCTCCTGTGCATAGACTGTTGCTATAATAAGCAAAGCTTAATGTGTGTGTGTGCGTATACATATATATCAGAAGATTCCAGACCTGCATTCTAAAAGATGCATATCATTACACTGGTGAATAAATAAATATATTATTATTATTATTATTTACCTTTGGTTAACATCCTTTTTTAAATAGTTCCTGTCGGAATGTACACAGTGATCCCACTACCTATTTTATATCTCAAAAGCACTATGGAAGTCTTCTAAATGCTTGTGGTCTAGATACCAATCTTCAAATGTGCAGGCTACTCAAAATGCTGTGTCTAATCTGAAGAATGTTTGCTAAAAACTTGAAGAATTTCAAAACTCTTGGTAGCAGATTTGCCTAGCTTCGTACATAAGGTGTTGTAGGCATACTGCTCAAATTTGTCAGCCATTGTAAAGATTTCAGAGCTGTTCCAATATAACATTACAAAATTTTGAAAAAAGATTTGAAAACAAATAAATAACATGAAGCCTGTGGAAAGTGAGAGATTTAGTAGGCTGGATACTAATGTGCTCTTCCATCAAAAAGTATAATCATAGCATGTATGATCTGGAAAGTTTCCAATACCACCCGTTCAACCTCAAGACATTTTAAACAGCCATGTGTTAAGGACCAAGGCAAATCTTGGACTATATAGAATTTCATCTGCGATCAAAAACCTTGAAGAGTGATGGTCTCCATCAAACTATATGATCTCTGACATGCCCATGATAAAATGAATCAGCATTCAGACCAATTTGAATTGGGTGTACGTTAACATTTAATTTTAGGGAGTTTCAAGGGGCATGGAAGGATAGAGAGAAAGAGAGTTCATTCTAAGTCATCAATGGTGACTCAAAAAGCCCTATACAGGGTTATGGGATAAGTCAAGGTCAAGATAAAATATCTTAGATGTTTTGTAGAATTTCCTAGCACACATTTATTTTTCGGAACCAGAGACTTAATATAGAGTAGAAATAATAAACTTTTGCTGAAAATTTTTGTACAAACCTAATTGAAGATTGTGTAGCTCCAGATGTTTGAGTGTCCCAACTGTCAAATGTTAAAGACAGAATGAATGCTTAAAAGAAGATATGTATTGCTGTCAAGGTAATGAAACAAGGAATTTATCAAGATTTTTGGCTGGATTTTTTTTTTTCTTTCTTTGCAATATTTTCTTGAAAATAAACTCAAAAAGACAAATGGAAATAGAAGAACAAGGACAATTTTCTTTGGTTTGTGGAATTATATATGACTTTGCCTTTCTCTCTCTTTTGACAAATTTGCTTTGTTGTTTGCAACTAGACTGACTCATTTTGTCGTGTTGATTCTGTCGTATAAATGGAAAAGGCACACTATTGCTGACTCATTTTTCGTGACTTTGCAAGAAAGAAAATAAATAAACTCTGTAAGTGCTTAATGCCTTCTGATATATGGACAAGATGATAGGGGTAATGAAATCTACATACATTATATATAGACAGTAAAGTCACTTTGAATTGGTTGCCAAGCGGTATTAAGGCCACACAACCAATTCTTAAAGTCTTCAAATTGGCTAGATATTTTCTGGACAGACACACATATATATTGTAAAACTAAACTATCTAAAAATCAAGAGCAAGAAGGCAATTTTTAGCCCTCTTTAGATCAAGTAAAAGAAGTCAGTATTCAGTTCTCTTTGGAGTTAGTTTTCAGCCCTCTTTGGATCAAGAGGAAGAAGGCAGTTTTTAGCCATCTTTGGATCAAGTAAATGACAGCATTCAGTTCTTTTTGGATAAAGAACAAGGAGGCCTTTTTTTGCCTTCTTTGGATCAAGAGTAAGGAGGCCTTTTTCAGCCATCTGTAGATCAAGAACACTGCTTTTTTCAGCCCTCTTTGTAACAAAAGGAGGCCTTTTTCAGCTCCTTTTGGATCAAGAGCAAGAAGCCAGTAGTCAGCCCTCTTTGTATCAAGTAAAAACAAGGCAGTTTTCCACCCTCCTTGGATGAAGAGAGAGAAGGCAGATTTTAGCCTTGTTTGGATAAAGAGCATGGAGGTCTTTTTCTGTCATCTTTGTATCAAGAACAAGAAACTAGTTTTACTCCCTCTTTGAATCAAGAGCAAGAAATCAGCTTTCTGACTAGATTGAGCTCTGCTGACCCCTATCCAGGTTCACAGTTATTAACTAATTCTATTGCTGACTTTGCATATCATTACTCTTACTATTATTATTATTATAGAACTTTTCTTATTGCAAAAGTAAGAAGTTCTCCTGCATTTTGAACACATTCATTAAAAACTGATACCTACCAGTTAAGGCAATATAGATGACTGCATATAACCAGCAGTCATCACTTTCAATTTTCCTGAGGATGATATAAATATCAAATTATTTACAAAATTAACATTCATTTCTTGATTGTCAAGCAAATACTGATTATATAAAAATACATTTTTTGTTGGCATTAATTGCATGCATGTGTACACACGTATCTGTTGAAGTTTCATTTTGCAACAGGTGTGTTACTAAAGAGGTCATTGGAAATGCAAGTTATTTTGTGTCAAGAAAAATTGTTGGAATTTTTGTTAAAGTTATTTGAAACAAAAACAAAGGATATTAATTTAGTAGCTTAAAACAAATGTTAGATGTGGTATTCAAACTAAAAAGTTAATATTTTTATTATATAATAAATAAAAATTTCTTGTTTTTTTTTTGTAGGGCACCTTGTAGTTGTAATAGAAACAATAGTTTTTATTCCTCCTTGAAATTCACTAATACTCCTTGGAGGAGTTTCTAGCGCATTACTTATCATCTCTCTGTTGCATCTCTGTCTTTGTGCAGAGGGCACTCAGGGATGATTATGTCAAGGGACAGAGTTGTAACTGAGAAAAATTATACTGAGAGGTGCCAGCCCTGGGGAACAGCTGCTTGAGGCTGCGCCTTCTCATTGCACTAGAGAGAAGGATCGATGCACACACCGAGGCCAGTGTAACCGATGGTTGTGGGGGCTTGGAGAATTTTTGTTCCTTGCCCAGGTGTATGTGCTCGGGCACCCCACATTACACTGACCTTGTGTCACAACCTGACCTCCTGGCGGGTGTTGAGTAAATAGAAATAGAAACAATAGTTTTTCAATTATCTGAATTTCTTGGATTAAGTGTTGATATTATTTCTTTTACATTTCTTCTTCACACTGCACTCCACCATTTGCAAGTAAAACATAACTATATAAAAATGAAATACAATGCCTGGATTCAGGCCTTAAGACTCCCGTCAGCAAACAGAGTTTGAAGGACCTTAATTACATTTGTTTGATTCCCCCGCTGTGTCTATAAACAAAAAATGCATTTTTTTGTTGTAAAATCTGAAACATATAAACTAAAATTTCTAATGATTTTGGAACTCATCCACTTTATTTAATTAGCAACTTCATGATATTTTTATCTGAACTTTACAACCTATAGAAATGCATCTAGAATGAAGGGCTCGTATTACCCTGACATTCTAGGATTCAAATTCACTAGCAAAGCATAATAAAAATGTAAAGATGATAGAGGAGGAAAATCCTGACTTGCTTCAGCCCTGTGATCCTAGATCCTAGCTTAAAAAAAAATTGCCCCCCCCCCTTCAAGTCTTGGAGTCCTTGGGCTGCAGCCTACACTAGCCTATATGTAAATCTGGTACTGAATACAGTAAAACCTTGATTAAAACATGTAGATCTTAGTGAGGAACCATTGTTTTTCGAACATTGGGGACCTAGGCACATGCAAAGAAATGTACCAAATAAAGGAAACCAAAACACTTGGGGAATACCAACAGCAGCAACAACTAAAATGAATAGCACATGTATCTTGAAGAGAAAATAATGACATGGTCAATATGCTGACGTTCCATGCTACTTCAAACAAAAGATTAGGAAGGAAACCTTCATCAATACTGGAAAGAGCAATAAAAGCTACTAGACTTGAGAAAAATGTTTTTCTAAAAAATTGACTCAACAGAAAGATTTTATAAATTTAAATTGAAATTAGCAGTGGTTTATGCCTTATGTTTCTGTTGTGGATTCTGAGATGAAATTCGGTCTCCATGGAATGACAAACGCAATAATTAAATATAAGAAATAAAATCTATTTACACAATCATACAAAGAGTACTGTTAGTGAATCCAGGAACGTGTTTAGTAGCAAATACAGATAGATATATACAGTTTCGAAGTAGGACTTCCTTAGAGTCTATGTGCTTGTAACTGACTTCTACAAGAGGTTACCTCACACTATCTCCGTTCGTATATTCTCTCTCTCTCCGTATATCCTCTCTATATCTGACTACCGACTGCAACTCTGGGTATTTAACAGCAGCAGTCCAGGTACAATTGGTAGAGTCCACTTATATAGAAAAGGGGAGGACCCCATAACAGTTTCCTTTTAAGGATACAGCTAATATTACCATTACCATTGTGGTGGGGGAATGAAAATTTTCCTTAAACCCAATAAATGTCCCATTTTGTAAAGAAGAAGCAACTTCTGCATTTAATGAACTTCATTGTGTTAAATCCATGCAAATGACCAATGTTATGTAAAACTGTATAAAATATCAAATAAAACAATTGTACATACTTTTCCTTACTCATATTGAGAAGATTTTTGGAGGTTGTGCTGTAGATGTAATCTACACTTTAATTTACTTTGTACTCATAACTGAGGCTTAGAAAATTTTTGAAACTTCATATATAAAGAGTCCTGTCAGTTTTGATGGGTACTATGCTGGCAGAATTTTCAGCACTGGCTTTTAAAAAAAACCACTGGGTTTGGCTACACATTAAACTTCCTGAAACATTGAGAGAGGTGTCTCTTTCATTTTCTGTTACATGTGCAGTCCCAAAGTGGGGTTTGTTATTTATAATGAAAACTGTATTTAAAACTAGTTGAAATTGGCAGGAATTTTCATTTTCAGCTAATAAAGTATTTAGTAACTTAACATGGACTTGGATGATTTGCTCCAGCAGTTCTTGGGTGAATTTGATTCAGGGCTTAGCAATGGCTATTTAAGGAATTTAAGGTAAAGTCATCTGTTGATACAGCAACACAATTTTATAAACCTTGTTCAGTACTTTATCCACTAAATAAAGAACTTGATAAACTTTAAAGACATTATCATCATCATCGAATTAATTGCAGTTGGACATCCATGATCAGTTTTTTTTTCCAAATATTAAATCTGAATTGGTTAAGTATCTCCCTTTGCAGACTCTTTCAGACAAGTAATAATGACTTTCATTTCTCTAGGTCAACTGCTAATGTATTAACAATTATTGTTGAAAGTGTCTATCAAGCTTTAGATAAGAATGGTGAAGCTTGGTCTGTTGCTTTGTATATCTCAAAGGTATTTGACAATGTTTGGCATACAGGTCTTCATGAAAGGTTACAGCATTTTTGGATGAATTTTTGAACTGATTCAATCTTTCTTATTAAATTGCAAAATGAAAGTTTTCTTGAATGGCCACTCTTCTAGATCTTTTTTACATAAATGTAGGTGTTCTCTAGGGTTCTATCCTTGGACCTACATTGTTTCCAATTTTCATCAAGGACTTTCCTGATGTCATCAGTTCTCAACTCAGTATCTATGCTGATCATAAAACTATTTACTCCTGTCTTAATAGTAAGTCTGATCAGTTTAATAAGTTCAAATTAGCAGCTGGTCTAAAAAAAATTATTTACATACTGTTGTTAATTGGGGTAAGGAATGGCTTGTTAATTTTAATGCTGTCAAAATGAAACTGATCTCTTTTAATCATTTTAGAGAACACTTTTTATCTTCCATCAGCATGCTTGATGCTAACCTTCAGGAGAGCGACTCACTGTGCCTTCTTGGGCTAATATTTTCTGCTGACATAAAGTGGAAAAATTATACTGAATCAATTGCTAGGTCTTCTGCTAGGAAAATTGATTCACTGTGTCATGTTAGACAATTTTTCTTGCTACAATCTATATTACATATTTATAAGTTTACAATTTGTCCTAGATTTGAATATTGTTGCCATATCTGGTCTAGTGCTCCTGCTATATATTTAGAGATTATTGATAAAATTCTAAAAAGAATCTGCAATGTTATTTGTCATGACCTGGCATCAGTCACTTTCCCATCACAATAATGTAGCTTCCCTCTGCCTTTTCTATAAAAATTTTCATGCTAATTGTGCTGATGAACTTTCCTCTATGGTTTCTAAACTTTATGAATTTAAATGCAACAATAGATTGACAGCGAGGTCTCATAATTTTACAGTTGAAATGGGCCAATGTAACCATAAGTTCTATACTAAGAGTTTCTTCTATCACACTTCTCACCTGTGGAACTCTATTTTGTCTTCTTACTTCCCAGTCAACTCTGATCTTCAAAAATTTAAATGCAATGTCAATTGTTATCTTCTGTCTTCTTAATTCCTATTCTTTTATTGTTCTCTCTCCTTAATAGTGTTTTTTTTTTCCTCATATTCTCTAACACTTGATAACCCTAACTATTACATCTTAGTGGTTTTATTGCCTTTCCTGGGGTGAAATGATGAAAAGAAGAAAATTTTTTTTTAATCCTATGATGTCGTTAACAGTTGTTCTTTTAATAAGCTGGTATCTTCAATCGATTGTACGATTGTACAATGAAAATACATGTTGGTTTCCTTTACGCACGTTCCCAGAATAAAACTTTGTGAATGATTTTATTCTTACTTTTCCAACAATGTTCAACAAATCTTATTCTCCTCACAACAATTTTAGTCATCAGCTTTGGCAAGTCATCATAGAGCATTTGTTGCTATATGCTGCTCCCAATTGATATTTTACATCATTCTTGTCATCTTGGTACAAGCCCCATCAAATTTATTATTCAAAGCCTTCATTAGTATCCATGCACTGGAGTTTTACAAGAGGACTGTTTTAACTGCTGTTCTGAAGAATTTAGTTTTGTTTTCAGATGGTAGATTTGATTCCATACCATTTCCATCTCTTACATAGATCTTCAGAGACAAAGTACCATTAAAAAAAGTGTATATTCTCACACGGTCGCCCCATTGTAACAATGGCAACACTGGAGTTATTTAATTGTAGGGAGATAAATAAACTATAAACAGGTTTGTACTTTGCAACATCTGTTTGTCAAACTGCATATCAATTCATCATGGATCATTTAATGCTAAAATTTAATTTTGTTGGGAGCTTTGAAATAATAATATATGATATGTTATTCTACTTTCACAATTGAATACAAACATATTGGTATTGAATACTAGTATTGTTTAGTAACATTTTTTACGATGAAAATGTATTGCTGGTAATTTTACTATAAAAATGTATTTTTATATCTTCATAGTTTTCCAGTTTTAGTTTGTTATGGGTAAATAGTGAACCCCCAAAAAACCCTAACAGATGCTACCACCCTGGGTCATAGTGGACCTGGGAAAAACAGCAATTAAGAGGTGGTTCCATGCTCCTCAAAGCCTCCCAGTCAGAGGTCTTGCTGCCGGAAGTCTTTTCTTTGTTCCTAATGAAATTCTCCTGTTTCTTAATACTTTATTTAGCTTTTGGAAAGCATCATTTGTTATCCCAATGCACCTCTTCCGAGATGTTTAAACTTCTAGCTGTCTAAAACTACAGATCATAGTACTCTTTTGTACCAAATACTTAAATAGTCATGTTGGTGGAAAATTTTTAACTTATAAAAGAAGAGTATCAGCAGGTAGTGTAATAGTGACTTAGAAGAGAAAATTTGTGAGCAAAGTTTGAATTCCGGTTGAGTTTGTTACATCCACTGTTGAACAAATACCCTTGCGAAATATATGAATCAATGTCTTCTCTCACCAGTTATGAGGATGAGACAAGGTTTGCTAGCTGTGGTTAGTAACCAAGATAGGAGAAGGAAAACACTGAATTCAAAATAGTGTGTAGCTGTGCAAAAGGCTCATAAAAATTCCAAAATAGAAAAATGGCACCTCCTGACAAACCCAATGAATCAAATAATATATTGTCCTACCAACTAACTCTATCATGACTACAATTGAAAAGAACTTATCTAAACTCAACATATAATGTGTTACTTTGACTGAAAAAATGCAACTCTAATCAAAGGAGAAATCAATTTGCTATGGCAAAAATGTTGAGAGTTGCTTGATCGCAAGGTCATCCACAACAAATTTGAGCCCTGGCTCTTACAGCATTTCACCCTCCCTGGCAGGTCTTCCGATATAACAATGTGGGATATTTAATAGCAAAAGTGGTGGAAACAAAAAGAAAAAGAATCTAAATGTAACTGGCGAGGTTATAATCAAAAAAGGAAAATTTTAATTTAAAATTCCCAGCATCCTTCATTTGTGTGTAGTTGTACCAATGTAACAAATTTAGTCCAATGAAGTCCTAAAAGATTAAATGGGTCAATATGAACACTTTTTTCCATTTTGTCATATATATATATATGTAAAACTAGCAGCATGGCCTGGCGTTGCCCGTGCTTGATTCAAAAATTGTACGACTCATACAGCAATCACTATCACTTGACTTAAAATATTTTTGCCCTTCCTTGCCTTTAAAGGAGTGCCCTTTGATGTGCTGATGTTGCTACATGCCTTACTTCTTGCCTATCTCACGCTGCAAATTTTTTCTAAGCTCTATACTAAATATTAAATCTGTTACGAAAAAAGAACTAAACAAAATGAACACAAAACGATCAGCTTTAAAAAAGGACTGATAACTGGAAAAACCGAATGAAAAAAGAATGTTAACAACAAATAGTTTTTCACACCCAACCCAGTTCTGCAGAATCAGAATCAACGTTGAGTTTAAGCAAGCGAATGAGCCAATTGGAGTAAAGTGCCATGCAGATTTAAATTTTTCCCACTTGTGACGAATGCAACTATCAATTTTTTTTGCATGCTAGCATGCTAGTTAACATTCATGTCAGTCAGCTGTTGGCTCTCAAGCTGGCCAATAGAATCTTCCTGCCTATTCGTGGCAGCCAGCTATAGGCTCTCACTCTAGCCAGTTGAAAATGGCCGCAAACTATATAAAAACTGCCGTAGAAGCATGAAAAAATCGATTATTTCTACTATTGATGGGAGTTGGGAAATGCAAAGTCAGTCTTGGCTTTCCCACTAACTTGGAGTATGTGCATGTAGATTTTGGTGCAAATCTGTCAAAAATTGTGGCCATGCATTCGTTACACACACACACACACACACACACGCACGCATCCTGCCTTTTATAGATAGAGATTATTCTTTGAGTCTTGTAATTATGAGTTTAGCTAGTGTAATATCCTTCTATTCACAGAATTATATTGTGGCTATTTTTGATGAATAAAACTTTTCTCTGTTATAGTATTGGTGTGTTTCACTTCAAATTGACAATATATGTTTATGCAACAAATTGATTATAATTTTCATTTGAATGAATAATTATATCTTCAGTTCAAGTTTTGATGTAATGTATATTCTAATGGAGATTGTCTGTTTTGTTATTTTTTTATGGCAATATTTTACATAATTGTAACACTATAAGCATTTTTGGTTTGGGATGTGTAAAGATCCCATGAGACTATCCATTTTTGGAAATCCAAGGTGACTAACGCAGGGTTAAAAATAAAAAAGAATGGATTGGATTCTGTAGAATGACATGATCACCTCTATCGAATGGACATGGCCATCTGAAATAAAGAAATGTAGATTTAATTTTAGCTTGGTTCTCTTTCTTTTTCCAAGTCACCATTTTCCGGATTTGGACCTCTTTTCTTTTTTTTTTTTCTTAACTTTACAACCATTCAAGTTGGGAGTGAGTAATTGTGCATGTAAACCAACACAGGAAATTGACGAGGAGACAATGAGAAAATGTTTTTAAAAAGTACTAAATAAATAAAAAAAAAAAAAGAAGATATTGTTATTGTTTAATTTGGGAATCTCCTTGCCATCTGCCTCCTCCAGAAAATTTCAGAGCCTGTATACAGTCGAGCATTCCCTCAGGGTTATGTGGTGAATTCATTACATCTGACAAGACATGACAACCACAAGTGTTTGCAATTGTCCAATCTCAACAAACCACAAATATTTGATTCGTTCCTTTGGAACCTTCTCCATCACCTTCTTTTCCTTGAGTTTTTGCTTCCCCATTCCACGGACTTCTCGGACCTAAAACTTTCATTTCCTTGGTCTTTTTTTTAGCTTCTTCCCTTGAAGAAATAACTTTCATGATATTTTTAAAATTTGTTTTATACACTGTGATAACTTTGAGGCTAAATTATTGTTTTTTTTTGTTTTTTTTTCCTATCCTCTCTCTTAGAAATTTAACCATTCAATCAACACCCTTCTCTCTCTCTCTCTCTTACTCACCAATCATTTACCTTCTCTTTCTCTTTGATCAGTGGTCGATTTCTTTTTTCCTTTTCTCTCTCTTGCCTGATACATTCTCTCACCTCTCTCACTAGAGAGATGTTTATCTCCTCCCTGGTCAGATACACTTTCACTTTCTCTTATTGGACATATGTTATTTTTTTCTCCCTCATTGGTTAGATGCTCATTCTTTCTTATTAATGAAATTCTCTTTCTCTCACACACTCTCAAAATACATTTCCAGCTTCCCTTATCAGTCAAGTCAGATTCACTTTTTCCCCTCTCACTCTTATATTAATTAAAGACTATCTCTCTCTCTCTCTCTCACACACACACACACACACACACACACACATTCACTCAGAATTTCATTTTTTTTCTTTCTTTCTTTTGTTTTCTTTTTTTTCTTGGGCCAGAAAACCATTTCCTCCAATCTCATGGATCACTTCTTTTTTTTAATTTTTTTTTTTATTCTCCCAGAAATAATTTTTTACCACTCATTTCTACCATACTTTATTTCCTTCCTTCCTTCCTTTAGTTTTCTCCTTTCACAACCTTCTATCATCTTCCAACTATCTCACTTTTTCTTCGTCTATCCCTCTCTCTTATTTACGTCAGCCTCTCAACCAACGTGTCACTTTTTCTTCGTCTATCCCTCTCTCTTATTTACGTCAGCCTCTCAACCAAAAAAACTTTTTCTTCGTCTATCTATTTCTCTTATTTAGGTCAGCCTCTCAACCAACGTGTCACTTTTTCTTCGTCTATCCCTCTCTCTTATTTACGTCAGCCTCTCAACCAACGTGTCACTTTTTCTTCGTCTATCCCTCTCTCTTATTTACGTCAGCCTCTCAACCAACGTGTCACTTTTTCTTCGTCTATCCCTCTCTCTTATTTACGTCAGGCCCTCAACCAATATGTCTGTTCCTAGAAGCTTAATTAATTGCTGCCGTGTTTTTGTGATTCTCTCTTTCTCTGGGATTAACACCTCAGTTTTAATGTCCAACGCTTTTCTTAATCAGTTGTGTTCTTGCTTTTCTCAGTTGCCATTTCTTTTTATTTCATATTTTATTTTTACTATTTTGTCCTATTCGCTTTCTTCACTTCTTTTATTTCTTTCTTTTCTTCCCTTTTTTTCACATTTTCTCTCTCTTTATCTATATTCTTTTTAATTTCTCTCTGCCTTACCTTCTTTTTCTTTTTACTGTATTGTCTCAGTCTCTTTTCTTCCTCTTCCATTTATATTCTTTCTTTAGACTAAAACTTCTTCCTTTCTTTTTCTCGTCTGTCCTTCTCTTTCCTTCTATTTCTTTTCTTTCTTCTTTAGGCTGAAACTCTTTCTTTTTCATTTATATTCATTCTTCCTTCAACTAAAACTCTGCCTCTCTTTTTCTTATTTTTCCTTTCCTTTTCTTTATTACCGTTTCTTTGTCTTTTTTCTCTCCTCTCCTTCCTTCTTTATTTCTGTCTACCTTTCCCTTCTTTCTCTCACCTCAATCATTTCATTACACATTCTTTCTCTTCTTCTGTCTGTCTCTCTCTTTGTATTTATCCCTCCTCGACTTCCCATTTTCTATCACTTCATTTTCATTGTAGGTGTCATTCTTGTGGCTGAAGCAAACCACCAAGTCCCACACTCAGATCAATATCATCATCCATTCATTCACTTTCATTTCCAACAAAAGATTGAATATATCACAGAAATTCATGGCCACACAGTTTCAACCTCATTATCTCAGGCGCCACAAATCATACAGACACATAATCACCTGATGCTGAGTGATATTTAATATGTAGATCTCACAAACCATTGTTAGTAAGCTTATTTCCCATGGGATGTTCCATGAATCTCACCCTGATCATCTCAAACTGACCTATGTTTAAGTGCATATTACAAACATTATAGAAAGATCAAAGTTTGTGCCTAGGTCTGCTCAAAACTCTGAAAATATATATATATATATATATATATATAGTTTATGCAAAACTAGGTAATCCGTATGGGTAGACCCAAGGAGGATGATATCCAGAGAGCTCAATGTAAATTCAGAGCAAATAAATTTGAATAAAAACAGACCACTTTAAGGTTCCATGTAATAAATTATTTCACCACAGCCCTCTTAAAGGGCTCTGGATCATCAGACTTTACTTCCAAAGGTTGAAATGAAAAATGAAAAGAAATTTACACATTTTTGACAGGCTGTATTAAGCATATGTAAATTAACGAAGTGAGGTGGGAGAGAAGACATGAGTGAGTTAGATGTACCATTTCAATTCTTTATCCTTAAGCTCACTTGGTGTGGGTCAGACATCGCTTAACTTAACGTATGTTATCTTTAAATATATTTTATATATATATATAAAATAATAATTATAATTTAGGCTCTATGTATGTATTGAGCACTGTTTTTTTTAAAATAAAAACAATAATACCAAAGAACTTTGGATTATTTATCTAACATGTTCTTTCCTATTTTTCTATATATTTGCACACACACACACACACATATATATATATATATATATATATATATATATATATAGGGTTAATATGAGTAAAAGTTTGTCATTTAGCTGACTGCTGTTACCATCAGCATTCTGACTCCAGAGTTTCATATGTGAACTTGTCCGTCCACTCTTCATTGGATATCAGCAATTTTTTGTTTACATTTTTTCAATTTTTTTTTCTTTTTATACATTTAACATTGGTGTAAGTTTTTTGTATATATATTTTGTGTTCATGTGTGCATTTGTTTGCATGCAGCCATGTGCCTGTCTCTGCAGATACATGTGTGCCAGTCTGTGCAGATGTGTGTACGTGTAGGATGCTGTGATCACTAGTTCTTTTTGTTTGTTTTTTTTTTAACTTTACACTTGCTCTTTAGCTTTTACACTTTTTCCTTTTTCTTTTTTTAACAGTTGTTATGCCCTTACATAACCAAAACCTATAAACCACACATGTTTTACACTTAGCAAAACATCTTTCAACTTCTCTAATAATATAATACATTAGTTTCCCCTCTCTCTTTCAATCTGTAATAATAGTTTCTGACTACAAAAACAATTAGGTCAAACAGGCTGACCCCAGCAACAGATCCAAATGAAAGCTAAAAATATATTCTCACACATGCAGAATCATGTGACCAAGTACGAATGTCAAGCAAGAAAAGATTGACAAGAATCAATAGGGAAACAAGCTTTGTGTGAACAGCAACACTTTTTACTTGTTACCATAAGACAAAGAAAATCACATGATGAAAACAAATTCCAATTCAACTCAACACACTATACTGCTTACATCAAATGCATAGATGAATTTCTAAGCATGACACTCACAGGCATGTGTGATCCACTCAATTGGAGGAAGTATTTGAAGTCTGGTGACAGTTGAGGTGCAACTAAATGCACTGAAATGAAGTTGCTCTTCATCATGAGTAAATTGTTTTTGTCTATATGAAAAATTATAATAAATAATTATTGCTCTACAATCAATATTGAGCCCTCTTTTGAATTGATGCTGTGAACGTTAGAATTTATGCATTATTTTCATTCTCATTACATTCAGATATATGTATGTATGTATGTATGTAGATTTAATAGACCTGTTAATGAAATTTGAGGAATAAAAAGACAACAAAATGATAATAATATTGGCAATAAGATTGATAATATTTATTATATATATTTATGATATATATTATGTATTTATAGGTCTTTTGACTAAATTGAAGCATGAAGAGGAAAATTTTAAAGTCAGAAATTTCAAACATGCCTGTGTCCTTTTTCAATGAGACAAGAAATAAACAAAGAAGTAGGACTCACTCATCTGATGAATGTTGTTGCTGTTGGTTAGATGGCTCCCTGTGGAAACTATATTTGCTGAGTAAAACCAAATCCCTGTTTAATCCTTTAATATGTGATTCTATTTTGATAATGTCAGCAGCCATCTGATGTCATCAATGCTATAGAACAGTTGGTTGAAATATGTAGCAACAGGTAAATTGTTGATATTGTCATTGATGTATTTTTTTTTACTGTGCCTGTTTCTTCAACATAATTTCTTTTTTGCATTTATTACAATTGAAAATAATTAATATATGGATTAACACCTTGATCATATTACCATGAAACTTTAGAGTTGGGGAAAATTACAGATAAGTAATTCTTCTGCATATATATATATATATTAAGAAATGGACAAGGTCCGACAATTTATTTATTAAAGACATTTTTTTTTTTTTATGTTTAACGTTGTTATTTTATAGATACCAGTATTTAAGCAAATGCTCTGTTTATGATAAACAGTATTAAATAACATTTACCGGCCTGAATGTCCGAGAAATTTTCATAGAAAATATTCGTTCTTTGACATTCAGGCTGGTAAATGTTATAAAATAACAACGTTAAACATAAAAAAAAAATGTCTTTAATATATATATATATATATATATAATTGGACACTGAGGCAACAGTCTGTTTCATGCATGAACACACTCTTGGGGTGAACTGAACATTGCATTCATTTATGACTCAGACTGTCACCAATCGGTGATGACTATAACATCAACTTTTATATTTACAGACACTATATTCTTGATATTGAGCACTTTTACCTATAAATATAGCGTACCTTAGAACAACATTGTTATCTGTGAGAACCCACAACCTACACACACTCCTAACATCATCTGACATACATAAGTCATGACCTCACCAAGGGAACATCACCTGCAATAAAACTCAATGCTGTAAACATATCCATACTGATAGCATTTTCAAACCTTCCAGCATTCACACAATATTCAAACCACAGGCTCTGACTTGTGACAGTTCAAATCTCTATCTATAAAAGGCAGGATGTGTGTGTGTGTGTGTTTGTGTGTAACGATTGCACGGCCGCAATTTTTTACGGATCTGCACCAAAATTTACATACACATGCTCCAAGTTAGTGGGAAGGCCAAGACCAACTTTGCATTTCCAAACTCCTATTGATAGTGGAAATAATTGATTTTTCCACGCTTCTACAGCAGTTTTCATGTAGTTTGCAGCCATTTTCTACTGGCCAGAGTGAGAGCCTATAGCCAGCTGCCACGAATAGGCAGGTAGATTCTATTGGCCAGCGTGAGAGCCAACAGAGTCTGATACGAATGTTAACTAGCATGCTAGCAAGTAAGAAAAAAATCGATAGTTGCATTCATCACAAGTGGGAAAAATTTAAATCTGCATGGCACTTTACTCCAATTGGCTCATTCGCTTGCTTAAACGTTGATTCTGATTCCGCAGAACTGGTTTCGGTGTGAAAAAGTATTTGTTGTTAACATTCTTTTTTCATTCGGTTTTTCTAGTTACGAGTCCTTTTTTAAAGCTGATTGTTTTGTGTTCATTTTGTTTAGTTCTTTTTTCATAACAGATTTAATGTTTAGTATAGAGCTTAGAAAAAAATCGCAGTGTGAGATAGGCAAGAAGTAAGGCATGTAGCATCATCAGCATGGCAAAGGGCACTCCTTTAAAGGCAAGGAAGGGCAAAAATATTTTAAGTCAAGTGATAGCGATTGCTGTATGAGTCGTATGATTTTTGAATCAAGCATGGGCAATGCTGGGCCATGCTGCTAGTCTTAAATAAATAAAGTGCAAAAGGAACTGACAACTGACATAACATTATATAATAGTGCAATGGCTGGTAAAATTAAACAATTTCACTGGCCAATTCTGTTTTCCCAAATTATGATTACAAATGAAAAAAAATGTAAATGTAGAGAAAAACTGTACATGATTATAGATGAATTAAGAGTAGCATAAAATAGAAATATATTATAGGCAGCAATTCATTTTTATAGAAGTACATGGCATATTTTTGCAAATTCTTTCAAAACATTGTGTCATTCATTTCAGACAGTTTATTTATTTCATGCCAGTTGAAATTTTATTTCATTTCTTATTTTAAAATTTTTTTTTTGAATATCAACTGTTGATAATACAACAGTATATGGGTGTTTCTTCAAAACTCAAGATGTTTAAACCATTTGGAAAATGAATTTTGATCCTTTGATATTGCTTTAACAGTTCAGGGATTTTTATTGAACATGGCAAGTCTCATTTCACCCAAAAACCAAACTAGTGACATTCCATCAGGTCACTTATCGTTGAATTTTCAAACCTATTCTTGATTTAATTTCTCATCAGGGTAGGCCCCAGTTCCATTTGAACACCTTTTCTGGATGAATTTCAGTTTCAAACATCCTTTGGAATTTTGTATTGAACCCTTCCATTTTCGTCCATTGACTCCTGATTTATCCTATTCCTTTATGCCATGCCAGATCAGGTTAAATTGAGTTTGCTGTTGCCATATTAAACAGGAGCTAAACTCTCTTCTTTTTCAGTTCATATTCTTGTGTGTGATGAATTATTTCACTTTTTCAAATCCTTTTCAAATCTTGCACAAAAAAGCATTAAAATAGCCACTGTGCCTCCCAAATTCAGTGAACTTGGCAGCTAATCTCTGAAGAAACCAAACTTTAACAGGCTGAAACATCAAAAAAGGTAAATAAAAATTTAATGTCTCAAAAACCAAACTATTATCACCGAGCAGGACCTGAATTTTTAATAATGACAAAAAATCATTTGCTTTCCCTCAGTTAACATTCATTTTATTTGTTGAACTCATACTGGAACTTTCAACCTAGATAAAGATTTTTTTTGGAATTTTATTAAAAGCATTTTTTTTTTTCAAAATTCTGGAAAAATGGTCAGTTCTTCAAAAAGTTCAGGTATGTACATCATATAATGTTATAAATATGCTTTACAAAGTATCAGATAATGTCTCAGAAACAGAGTTCTTCAACTGTCCTGATTTCAAAGTCTTAATAAATTTCAAAATATCATTCATTTTTGGGGATGACAAATTATTTTCCATCCTATGAAACCATTTATTCTTCCCCCATAGATGAAACAAATAAGCTTGTCAGTTTGGGTCCTATATTTTATTTCCATGGAAAGTGTTCTGGTGAAAAAACATTCCTGTACTCTCACCAAATAACCTTCATAGTAAGTCATGCCATGAAATGACATGATTGCCCAAGCGTGATTCACCTCATTCCAGTTAAAATATTAAATTTTTAAGATGTAAGTTAATTTTGAGCCTTTTTTTTTTTCTGAAAGTTTTCAAGAAGCTTCTCCTTGGATTTTGATTCAACAAAGATTTCAAAACATAACTGAAGATTTTAATGGTTATTCAAGACAGAAAATGGAACTGACAAACTGCTTTCAAATTATCCCTATAAATTTTCATCCTTTATACTAATACTCTTTGAATGGCAAGTTTATCTTTTCTCCTCAACATGTTGTAATGAAACAGAATTTAATGGGGTCTATTATTTGGCATTTAAGTCTAAATTTAAAGAAAAACTATAAAACAAAACAATGGACTACTCCCCAAAAATTGGCTGGATTTGGGTTGATCCTTGAGATAGAGATGACATATATATTAGTGGAATCTACATAAGAATCCTGTTGGTCTAAATCCTGAAGTGACACATAGCTTAAAAAAATAAAATAATTGATTATGCATGACTGTTTCTTTTTAATTTCAAATCAAAAGCAATTTCTATCCTAAACATTCTTAAATAATTTTTATTAATAAACTTGTTTAATTTAAAAAATATTATTTAAAAACAAAAAAAAAAATTTTTTCTCAGAGTAGTTAAGACCTTTAAAATTAAATTCATTTGTAAAAAATTACCAGAATCTAAATATTATTGTCCTCTGGAAACAAAATAATATAGATCCAACAGTACTAATAATTGATAAGGTAGTTTTGATTTAGTTTGGAATGAAGAAAAATTTTTGCATTTGTTGACTGGTCAGCCAGTATGACTTTGGTTTGAAATTACCTTTCTCTTAAAATTTTTTATGGAAAATGGTTAAACCCAAAACTGAGATGTTATCATTTCTGTCCTTGATAAGACGATTTCCAAAATTTTTGTTTGTCCTGGGTCAACATCTTGATTATGTTATTTTCTTTGACATTTTGGTTGTTGTTGAAAGTCCCCATGATGTGGTTTCTATTAACTGATAAAGTTCTTTGTCATTGGGTAAGCAATTAAACAAGGTTTCCAACAGGTCTTTGCCAAAATCAGGAGATTTTTGAGGGCCAAACCTTTATTTTAAAACCATTGATGTTCCCAAAAAAGGTTGACCCAAGTGGTAGCACCTGTTAGGGTCCCAGCTATGGACAAATAGTAGATAATCTTTAAATGAGGTATAAAAAAGCAGTAAAATGAAAGTGTAAAAATATCCTTTTTTCCTTTTTCTTTTTTTTTACTATCATTTTTTTTTTTGCAAACAATCTATATATATAAGAATATATATATATATATAGCATTTTGATTTACTAAATAATTCTATATGTTCAAATAATGTTTTTGAAAATTGGACTTGGTTTATCATGCAAAAGTAGATGAAATTTGTACTTTCAATTTTCATACCCTGGACAGGTGGGATGTGAAAAGTAAAGCAAGAAAAAAAACAAAAATATATTTTAACCAGGACATTGAAGGCAAAAATCTTGTCATATTTTGTTAGAAATTAAACCAATCCAGAAGATTTAAGGAACACAAAATTGTCTATCAGGAACATGGTTGAAGACAATCTGCAATTGAGATGAATAAAAGAAATCTTGCTTTCAATTGAAAGATATTTTTATTAATGGATGGTAAATATATCTGTTAAAATGAGATGTCAGTGTTAATTTCATTTTTGCATAATTCAGATGATAATTTCTCCATCTCTCACTGTATATATAGATAGATAATAAATGTTATCCTTCAAATATCTCTGAGAATATTGCTTTTAAAATTAATTACAACGTGGTTTTAGAGAAAAAGAAAAACAAAATCAACTGTTGATTTCTTTGATTAGTAATGCTAAAACAAACTTGGAAACTCTGTTTCAATATGATTGAATATAAGGGACAGAAACAGCTGTGACAAATTTTATTTTTGTATTAATTGAATGGTAGATATAATACATAAAAATAAAAGTCATTAGTTGAATCAGACCAGGAAACTAGTATAAAAAAGTGGTCATTGCCTATGTGAAAAAACAAAAGCAAGTAAAAAAATAAGAATACTCTTTTTTTGTCTTTTAATTCTAATTTAAAAAAAAAATGCCTTAGGATAATCGAGTTTGAGACCAAAGTGTTTGAAATTCAACTGATCTCCTGATTTTTAAAGGTATATATATATATATATATATATTATATATTTTATATTTATATATATATATTGTTTTGTTTTGGAATTTTGACAAAGATAGACTACTTGCAGTAGAATATCTCAGTACCCCCAGGAAAAATGGGGGCAACAAAAATGTTTATTATGTCCAGAGTTCAAGTTCTAAGTCCAAAAAAAAAACTCCTTATAAAAAAAGACAGATACATTAAAGTGTTCAATTATAAGCAGCATTCAAAACCTAAAATCCAAGGAGACCATCCAAACCTGCCTAAGTTTCATCTACATTCTGTGAAGTCATTTCATTTTAATGAATAAATTGGACTTATCTAGGAAATTTTTATATCTCCCGGATATATATATATATATATGACAAATCAACAATTCAGTATTTGCATCAAATATTGCTGCCATATATGGTCTGGTGCCCCTTCTGTTTGCCTCGGGGTTCTTGATAGGCTCCAGAGGCGGATATGCAATGTATTTGGCCCTGCTCTTGCATCTCGTCTAGTCACTTTCTCACAGACGCACTGTCACCTCCCTCTGTCTGTTCTACAAATACTTTCATGGAAATTCGCTGGTTCCCAGTCGTCATGAGTTCAAGTGCCCTACAAGACTGGCATCCCGCTCTCACCCCTTCACTGTCGAAACTCCTAAATGTAGCCATCTCTTCTACTCCAATAGCTTCATGTCTCGCACCTCTCGCCTGTGGAACTCCCTTCCCTATTCCTGTTTCCCCGAGAGCTATAATCTCCAGCTATTCAAATGTAATGTCAATCGACATCTCCAGTTGCCTTGATCTACCCACTATCCTTCTCCTCATCCTTTCTTCTATCACTCCTATCTGATCTTGCTCTAAATTTTCTGTACCCCCTTGCATCCTAGTGGCTTCCCGCCTTGCTTGGGGTGAAATGCTTAAAAAAAAAAAAACATATGATGCCATAGAATGAGGGTTAGCCTGTCTCATAAATCATGGCTAGTCTGTTCCTCTCTGATTATTCAAAGTTAAGCAAGGTGAAGCCTGGTCAGTACCTAGATGAGTGGCCACTTGAGAATACCAGGTGCTGGAGGCTTAGATGTGTGGATGATGTAATTATTAATTGGAATGCTAGATTCCAATTACAGTTGAGTTTGTTATATTTACTTGCAAATACTATTTGGGAAAGGTACAAATCCACCTCTTCTCCCACCAGCTATGGGCTAATTAGTAAGAAATGTATCATTAAACCATTATCATCTCCCCCTCCCAAAAAACAATCTTACAATCTAAAAATATTTTCGGGCTTTAAATAACCTGCAAATGGTTGATAAACTGTAAGAAACAAATCAATCAATCAAATACTGATTAGCTACACAGGCATGTCTTTTAGATTTATTTACATTCTTTGAAATATAAATGTGTAGGAACTACCGTGGTCACAAAGTGAGGGATCAATTGATATAGATTTTATATATAATTGATCTCCGACATTATAATTTCTTACTTGTTTATAAAATTCTGATTAATTATGAATCCACCTCTACTCCCCTTAGATATGGGTTAATTAGTAAGACTTGTATCACTAAACCATTATTTAAAAAAAAGAAAATCTTACTATCTAAAAATATTTGACGGCTTTAAATAACCTGCAAAGGGTTGATAAGACATAAAAAAATGAATCAATTTGATTATTCGATAAATTAAGATTTTAGTAGAAAATGTTTGCTGTCTCTGATGCCGAATTTACATATTAAACGTTTTGTGCTAAAATCTTCTTTCATAGAATGAGTTTTTTTTTTTTTTTTTTATATATCACATGTTCAGATGTATCTCGGAAAAAAGCAAACAAACATGTCCACAGAGTTATTAGCCTATCTACATCATTTGCATATACACATCTGCATTAATTTCCCCTGAGTGTCCACATTTGCATAGAAAGACTTTGAATGTACTTAAGAGAAACCAAGTCCTGAATGATAAATACATGCTTATTTGGATTCTAAACCTATTAGTACAGATCTTGTATAGATGCAATGAGAATGTGTGTGTGTGTTTTATTTATATATATATATATATATGTATATATATATATATATATATATATATATATACACACACACACACTGTGGTGCAGATAAATCCATAATTTTTATGTGGCAACAACATATCAAGGTTTTGAGAGCATCAAGTACTATACCTCAGTATCGGCTTAACCATTGATGCATGAGGAACTCAAAATGTCTTCAGAATATGATTGTCAAGCTGCTGTTATGGAGAGACTTCATGTTGGCCACAAAGCCAAGGAAATCATTGAACGGTTTAAATACCCTAAAACTATGGTCTTCGACCTTGAAAAGCATATGGGGCCTCAGAAAACAAGGAAAATTTCAGGCCTGAATGGAAGACTCATAAGAAGCACTCTGTTGCCACCAGGTTTGGTTTGTTTTGTTTTATGGCATATCAACCTCAATGGGTCATTTAATGACGACAACATTTTTTTTTTCCTGGTAGTATTATTGTTTTGTCAAAAATCTATTTCTGTTAATATTTTTTTCCTCAAAAATTATAGCTAGTAATATTTTTTCAAAAACGTTTAGCATGTCATATAATTTTTCAAAAAACTTATAGCTGGTAGCATTATTTTTTCCAAAACGTATTGCTGGTAATATTTTATAATGCTTTTTACCTCAGTTTCAGGGCTAACTATTTGCCCATAGCTGGAACCCTAACAGGTGCTACCACCTCAGATCAGGGTGGACCTGGGAACACCAGCAATTAAGAGGTGGTTCCACGCTCCTCATAACATCTTGATCAGAGGCCTTGCTGTTGGATGTAGTTTATCGTCATACCCAGGATGCAGATGTCGTTTATCATCATACCCAGGATGCAGATGTCGTTTATCGTCATATGACCCAGGATGCAGATGTCGTTTATCGTCATACCCAGGATGCAGATGTCGTTTCTATCTGTTGATACTGGCTTCCTTATAATTTTGAACTCTCATTTCCTCACCAACTTAAACTATATAATGCTACTTAGCTTATAAAAAGGGTAAATCATTTTTCGAGAGTTATTCAATGTCACTTGAAAATGAAACGAAAAGTTTAAATTTTAAGATAAATTTAAGATTTAGGTTTTGAAATATGGAAATTTCTGTTTTGCAATGAATACATATTTTTAAATAATAATTATAATATTATGCACTACTGTGTATCAAACTGTTTTTAAAAATAAATGCTAAAGAACTCTGGATTATAAATCTGACTGTTCTTTCTTTTTTATTTGGAAGTCTGATGAGAATAAAAAGTCATTTAAAAAGGGCTGTGGTGAAATAATTTATTACATGGAACCTTAAAGTGGTCTGTTTTTATTTAAAATATATATTTATATATTTGAATTGTAAGAAGTGACAAGTACATGTGTGAAACAGATGTGACTTCTGTTGGACACTCTTGTCAAGTATATAATTATTTTTCTTATTAGATTTTTCCTTAAATATTGAGCATCCCTGTTTATCTATACATAGTTATTTGAATTTTGATCTGAGATTTTCACAGTCTATGTGATTAATGTTCATCATTAAATTAACTTTTGAATAACAGGTGCTGTAGGCTTGGATGTGCAGGTGGTTTAATGGACAATGGCTTGGAAGTGTTGATTGTACAGCTTAGTTCCAATTCCAGTTGGGTTTGTTATATTCACTTACATGCAAGTACCCTTGGGAAATGTATGAATCTGTCTCTCCTCTATCAGCTATGAGTTAATTAGTAAGACTTGTACACTAAATCATTATTATCTTTAAAAAAAAAAAAGAAAAAAAAAAGAAAAAATTTTTTACCATATAAAATTATTTTCTGGCACTGAATATCCTGGTTTGATAGAAAATGGATCAATCAAAAGAAAAAAAAATAGTGCATTGATCCTTTTGTAGATTGAAAACTAAATATTTTTGTGCCAAACAAATGCGCACTCACTCAATTAAGCTGAAAATCGAATCATCCTTGATAATGGCTAAAGGTATAGCCGAAAGCGCTTGGAAATATAAAACATTTGGACAGTTCTTACACACCTTTTATCCAGAAAAGAAAGCTCTTGTTCGAACACAAGAAAAATTAAGTAAAAAGCTTAAACGTAATACCTTGTCTGCAGCAGTAGCAAATATTTGTCAATGCACATCATTCAGTAGTGAATGCTATTAACATCATGTAGTGCAACTTTTCTATCAAAATCCATCTTGTAACCAACATCTCCAAATGTAGACCTTGATCTAGCTGTTTATATTCATTGATTGCTTTTTTTATGGCTTATCAACCCTTTGTGGGTTATTTAAAGCTGAAACATATTTCAAATTGTAGAAAGTTCCTTTGGTCTTCCCAAATATAACCCCATCCAAGTACTAACCAAGCTTGAAACTGCTTAACTTAGGAGACTGAACAAAGATAGGTGCTGTTGTCTATATCAGAGGACAGCAATCTTTTGCTAACTATTTGCCAAATTAGGGTTTTAAAATCATTCAGTGTGCCAACAGCATACGTATTTTTTTATACAAGTCCTAGTCAATATACCTGTTCTACAATATATTTTATATAGTAATATATAGTATATATACTTTAGTATATATTAAAATTGAAACAGTTAAATATCTTCTTTGCGTTGTAGTAGTTATTGGTTTTGACTTTGTGATGTCATTTGCAGTTGCGTACCATTGGAAATTGCGTGGCGTGGCACGTGTGCCATAGATTGCCAACCTTTAATCGATATCATTGATTTATGGGCAAAAGAAACATAATATTTCTGCATATAACATTACTATTCATAGAATTTAATGTTTAGGGAATTAGTAAATTTTGCAGAAATAAAATCAACTCAATGTATGCAGAGGCACAAAGTTCCGTGGAATAAATAAATATGTAAATGCTTCTGTTGAACTTCTTCGACCCAGCCCACCAGCATTTATATACTTTTTGGGGTTTTTTTTCACATTTCTCATGTATTTTTTCTTTTAACAGAAAGCATGCTTTTATAGGCTGTGTCCTTTTACAACAAGACCGAATATGGCTTTCCATTTTTTCTGGTCTTTTTAGTCAAAGAAAAAAGTAATCTTTTCATGCTTAATTTGCAGTTCATTTACACAAGCATGTTAGGTGTATTAGATGCTGCTTCCCTCTGCTCCTCTTGCCTTCAATGTCATTTGAGTGTCAAATTATCCAAGCCCTCTTTCCTCATTATGTGTCCTTATCTATTTACATTTATGCATATGTGATATATTTACATATCTATTTACATATCAACTATAGATTTAGTAGGTAACCTGCTGCTTCACTCTGCTCCTCTTGCCTTCAATGTCATTTGAGTGTCAAATTATCCAAGCCCTCTTTCCTTATTATGTGTCCTTATCTATTTACATTAATGCATATGTGATATATTTACATATCTATTTACATATCCGCTATAGATTTAGTAGGTTACCTGCTGATTTCTTCTGCTCCTCTTGCCTTCAATATGTCCTTTGAGTGTCAAATTCTACAAGCCCTCTTTCCTCATTATGTGTCCAAAAACTTAAAATATCTCTGATTCTTGGTGTCCTTTTTGTTTCCATTTCCCTTAAAACTTCTTCATTGCTCACATGTTCTGTCTATGGTATTTTCAACATCTTGTCTGTAGAATCACATCTCTATCATTTCCAATCTCCTCTTCATCTTTGAGGAAATTGTCCAGAATTCATGGATATAATGAATGATCGGTATTAAATAGCAGTTCAGCATCCATGTAGCTTTGCTTTCATGTGCTGTGTCTATTCAGAACGTGTGTGATCATGGCTCTCCAGAACTTCCTATCCTTTCTACTTCTTAGCAATGTTTGTTTTTTATACTGCCCACTTCCTAATCTGCAGTCCATTTGCACAAAACTTAAAAGCAGGTTACTGTTTCCCTCTGCCTCACTTGCTTTGAATATGTCCTGTGAGTGTCAAATTTTCCAAGCCTTCTTTCCTTATCATGTGCTCCTGAAATTTCAAATGTCTCTTTCTGACTTAAATATAACTGTATTTTTGGTTTCCATTGTCTCTAGAACTTTGTAATTGTATTCTCAGCAACCTTCTGTAGAACCACATCTCCGTTCATCTGTGAGTAATGTGTAGGATATTTCATATATCTTTTATAAGGCAAAATTTTATCTGTGTTTCCCACCTTACATCAGGAGAACAAAACAGACAGCTCATGTCGTTGACACATAACGAATATTCACCAGTGTACCCATGCCATAACAAATGATGGCATTTGTTAGAAAGTTTTAATCATGAGATGCAATGAAGAAAAAGTCTTGAAACAATGTACTGACATTCAATAAAAGAATTCACAACTAAAATAGAGGCTAATGAATTGTTTAATCAATCCATTTCCTTTATATTTTTTAAGACATTCAATGCTATTTATAATTCATTGATTACTCCTGATCTCAAGAATGATCTACTGTCTGTTGTTAACAGGGGCAAGGAATGTCTTGTTAATCTTAATACCTCCAAAATGAAACTTCTTCTCTCTATCAATTAACTAAAAGACTCCTTCCTGCTCCCCATCAGCATGGCTGATAGTAACCTTCATGAGAGTGATTCATTGTGCCTTCCCAAACCTACATTCTTGGCTGACATGAAGTGAAAATTTCATATTGAATCCATAGTTAGGTCTGCTGCTAAGAAAGTTGATTCACTGTGTTGTGCTAGACATGTTTTCTCTCGAGTCTATCTTGCATATTTAAAAGCCTACCATTCATCCATGCTTTGAATATTGCTGCTACATATGCTACAGTACTCCTGCTATATATCTAGAGATTCTTGATAAAATCCAAAGAAGAATCAGCATTATTATTGGTCACTTCATTCCCTTTATATTTTTAGACGTTCAATGGTATTTATAATTCATTGATTACTCCTGGTATTATATAAAATTGCTTTTTGATCAATATCTTTCGATGTTAAACATTTTATGTGTTTAATTTAACAGTGAAATGGAAATATGTCTTGGAAGGAGAAGATTAACAACAAAGCTTGTTTTAAGACTATGTTGAAGCAAGTTAATTAATAGACTAGGATATCTGAGTGCTTCCCATGAAAGGTGTGAACAAATAAAACTTCAATCTAAAGGAGTAAAGGAATTGATTAATTAAAATGTTCATTTTTCTTGGGAGGTACTTTTGTCTAAATGCAGATAAATATTTTGATTGTATAGATTATTAAAACTGAATAAGGGAAGTAATCACTCAAAATTTTACTAACTTGATTTACCTCCCTTCCTACTACAGATGGGACAAGAAATATATAAATACACGTTAATAATTATTATATGGTTTGATTGGGAGACATTTCTAAAAAGTCAGTTAAGATTGCTGATTTGTGTTAATAAATGGCAAATTGATCACTTTTAATAGTAAATCTTGGAAGTCCTGAATGGTACAAGCAAAAATTTTTTAAAAACTGACATATACTTTATAAATTTTGTCTGTGCATCCCCACCAGAAATCAAAAGAACAAAACCTCCCAGCCCATACAACTATATAATGAATTTACTATCAATTGCACACACACATATATAACATATTATATTAGGCAGCATATATTTTATATATGAAGAAATAATCATACATCGAATCAATCAGCAATATCAATGCAATTAATGGTGAAATCACTTTGCTAGTAGAACATAATGTATGCATTAAAATACTGTTAATCCATTGAAAGATGCGATCCTCATTTATAAAACTGTTGTAAGATGTTTCTAGTGTATATTTTTTAAGTTAAGCAAGTACTTTTGAAGATCCCTGTCTTCATCGTCGGCTGTAATTTTTTTCTTTTAAAGTTAAAACTTGAAGACAAAATAATTGTTTGTAGACCGAAAGATGTTTTTTTTTAAGAATGTGCTATTTATTGACGCTTGTACAATCTCGGAACATGCAAGTCGCAACGCTAAAATTCAAAATTTCAAGTGAGAATTTTCATATGAATTTTGTAATATGGTAAATCCACAAATTCTTTTTTTACAAGTGTTTTTCAGTTAACATGACATGATCTAAGTATATAGTTCAATTAATATAGTGATATGTCTTAGTAGTTTTTTTCTTAGGAATTTCATACTACGGGATCAATTGTTTTTTATAAACATATATTAGGCAGCATATATTTTATATATAAAGAAATAATCGTACATAGAATCAATCAATTATTAATGTTTCTGATTGATTCTATGTATGATTATTTTATATATATATATATATATATATATATATATTATATAATAAAATATCATTTACAACATAAGTGATAACATTTAATTTGCATAACCATTTTTGAAAGGATATTTTAACAAAAATTTTTCTGTCTTATTTATTTTAAAAATTGTCATGCACAAAAAAATGTTCATATTTGTATAGAAAGAATTATCAGAATTCAGCTGTAAGTTAGAAAATGTACAGTGTTCGTAATAAGCATTGTTGTCACCTGACATTTCACATCATTGAAACATAAGTTGAACAGAAGTGATATAATTTTTATGGAATTATCAAAATAAATCTAAATAATCTGTTTAATTTGATTTTATAAAACTGTACTGAATTATTTAATCAAGTAAAAAATAAGTTTGCTGAATTAATTATTATTATTAACATTAGAAAATTATTAACAACTTTCTCATTTGGTCAGCTCAATGTAGCGCCAGAGCAGAAAATTCAAGTGGACTTAGCATAATGACCAAAAGAAGTTTAGGCTTATGACCATATCATATTGAAACACCGGTTCTTGTATAATCACTGAAGTTAAGCAACAGTGAGCCTGGCCAGTATATAGATGGGTGACCAATTGGGAATACCAGCTCATGTAAACTTTGATGTGCAGGTGGTGTATTGGATAATGGATGAAATTGGAAAAAGAGGTCTAATTCTAGTTGGGTTCATTATATTCACTTACATACAAATGCCCCTGGGAAAAGGTATAAATCTGCATCTTCTCACCCCAAGATATGGGTAAATTAGTAGTACTTGTATCAGTAAATCATTATTTGCAAATCTTACAATGTAAAAAATATTTTCTGCCTTTAAATAACATGCAAAAGTTTGGTAATCCATAAAAGAACCCCCAAAAAACTCACTCACTTGAAAAGAACTTTAGAAAATTGATCTCTTAGTGAAAATGTATTTTTTCATCAGAAATTTTTGAGATGACAGATTACTTCTGTCTGTCAGGAGGATTTGGCTAGTAATATTAAAAATGAAAACTTAATATTAACAGTAAAATTTAATTTGAGCAGCAATTTTTAAAAGCATATTTATTTAGCAACCAAAATTAAAATTGAGCAAGGCTGAAATTATTTTTAGACAAAGCTGAATATTTTTTTTGTCTGAATTTTGTTAGATGAAATGTTTTAGTCATTTCCTGTGATTGGTTCAGGGAGACTTCTTCATCTTTGTTTTCACAACTTTTTACCTTTTTAGTTTTCAGTCATTTTTAGGAACACTCAAAGGAAACCAGAGGGTACACAAATGAAATGTGGAAAAGAGAAAAACAAACAACAAAGACGAGGATAGTTGGTTGATTGAGTGATTGTTTGATTTGTTTCACAGCATATCAACTGCTTATGGGTCATTTAATGCTGAAATTTAATTTTTTGGGAAAGCTTTAAAATAATAAAAATATGTTATTCTGTTTTCACAATTGAATACATGGTAGATGATACTCAGCTTTTGTGCATATACAATTTTATGTGGATATGATTAGAGGCAGTGTTATGTGTATTTTATATTGTAATTTTTTTTAAACTTATATTTTGGAATGCAGTTTAATTTAAGAAATTGTTGGATATTATATGAATTAATGTCATGAAAGACTTCTTTCATGTTGGTTGTTTGGTTGATTTTATTTAGCCGCATATCAACCACGATGGGTTTATTGAATACTGAAATCAAAATATTTTGAACACAATTATATGTCTTCAACTACAGATAAAATGTATTGTTTTTTCAAATTTATTGTTGTTTTTTTTTATATATATATATATATATATATATATAAAATGTATTTTTATACTTTCATAATGGTTTTTTTTTTGTTTGGGGGGTCACTATTTGCTAATAGCTGGGTTTTAATAGTACTATCACCCAGGGTTAAAGGAAAGCCAGCAATTTAGAGGTGGTTCCACACTCCTCAAAACCTCCAATCTCCTGATCAAAGGCCTTGCTGCCAGATATAGTTCATCATCATACCCAGGACATTTGGCTGAAGCAGTATTAAACAAGATGTATTTATTTGTACATAATTGATGAGTGCTTGATTTAGACGGATCAGCAAGCTGATCTCACAGAATAGAGGGAAACAAAGAAGGTAGACAAAAAGATGAAAAAATTTTAACTGACATCTTTTGCACAAATCTCACAATACTGATTCCCAAAAATTAAACTGGTTTCTTATAAGGACCAAAGATAATATTAAAGCAGGGTTGATTCCTCAAAGACTCATGAAAATGGACTCAAAGGACAACGTTCTTTTTAAAATGCTGTATCCATTTAGGACGTAGGTAATCATGATTCCTGTAGGATTACTTTTTCTTTATTATCTGTGAATTGCTATGTATTCTTAGGAAATAGTGATTTCCTGTTGCCATCTTCATTGTTTTGTATTCAGCTTTGCCTTCTCCTAGACTGGTTGCTATCAAGGCTAGGGATTTTAGTCTATTCTGTTATTTAAAGCATAGCGGAAAAAGAAATGGATTTATGTATTTCCCAAGAAAATTAATGCCATTTCCCTTCAATAATAGGTAATCATGGCTCTCCACAGGATCTTTTTCTTTACTATCTGTGAATTTCCATGTATTCTTGGGAAATACTGTGTAGGCGTTTTCTAGTACCTTCTCTATGGTTTGATATTCAGAGTTTTCCTGTACTCAGACTGACTCCTAGCCAAAGCTAAAGAGCCCAGTCCACCTTGCTAATTAATCCAAAGCTGGTGGGACTGGAGAAGAGATAAGACTTAAGCCTTTATCAAAGGGCATTATTGTGAAAGTGAGTGCAACAGACTAGCCTGGAATTTGAGCTTGGCTCACTGAATCCACTTTCTATAATGATGTTCATTGCACTGCTCCAAATCTATTTTCAATAGACAGAATTTACACCAATAATTATGGGTAATCTTAAACGTGGTTCACTAATTAGCATTGATATGAACACATCAAATTCTATGTCATTAACAATTAGGTTAAAATCAGAAGAAATTTGCTTTTGATGTTTATAATATGATTAATAGCAATATCTGAGGATAAATGTATGAATTGTGGGATCAGCAAATCAGGGATCTGGATCCAACAAGCCAGAGAGCAAGACAGTTTTATACTTGAATTTATTTGCCATATATTATACACGTGAAGAACTAAAATGTTTCACTATTTTAAAAATTTTTTTTACAGTAAGGCTCACCATTTACAAGGCCCAGGAGTCACTTGAGGTAGAGGGTTATGTTAGGAGGCAATTTGTATGGATAGGTGTGGAAGATAACCTGTTCAAGGCTTGGGTTAATGGTTAAGATTGTAGTGATTGGAGAAATAATCTATTGGAAGTTGGTTCCACTGAGCTGTGGTTCACAGGAAGAAGCTGTTAGGGTGGTACTTACTTCACAGTGATGGAATATGAAGGAAATGTGGATGGTTTGCTATTAGGTAAGTGGCACAGTGTGATGGTTTGAATTGGGGGGGAGCAGGGAATATAGGTTGTCTGAGCACTTTCCATGGAATTAGTGATAGAGCAGCAAGAGGCTTGCCATAACCCACCTGTGGGAGAGAGGTTGAAGAGTGGAAAATAATTTGTCACCCACAAGGTGTTCAATATTAATAAAATCATAAAACTTTAAATTGGAAACCAAACTAAGAAAAAAAATAGTAATAAAAAAACAACCACCAAGAATCCATGTAGAGACCAATAACTAAGTTTCATTCTTGGTCATCTTCAGATAATAAAGATAAAAGGGATATATATATATATATATATATATATATATATATATATATATATATATATATATATATATGTATAATGTGTGATAAAAAATGGAAATGATTAGTTTAAGCTAGTTTTGTAGAATATTAAAATTTTTTACTATATATATATCATATATATATATATATATATTTTTACAATATGAAAATAAAAAAAAATTAAAATCATTAGACACACTGGGTTGTAGATTAATATTCTTTTCGTTTTTATTATTATTATTCCATTTAGATTCCTCGACTTTTATTTATATATATATCGGGAGGAGAAATATTTATGCTTGCTGTTAAAAAAATATAGAAAAAATGATTTTTGTTGGAGAAAATGAACTTTGTCTGTAGTTTTTTTGTTTTTTTTTTTTTTTTATCTTTTTAAATGAATCTTTTAACATTCCTTGTGTTGGTCAAACAGTCTCTTTTTAAGTTGTTATTTGAGATAAGAACTGGATAGAAACATTTTATCCTAGTTTTAAAAAATCCTGGAAATGGAAAGCTGTTTGGATGGTAAACATTAATGTTCTTTAATTTTGTTATTTTTAAAAAATAGTTTTCAATACAATGTTTCTTTTATAAATATAATTATTTATTTAAAAATATGTAGGTTGAAATCATATTTTTTAAATATATTTATATATATATATATATATATATATATATATATATATATATATATGTGTGTGAGAGAGAGAAAGTATTAATGTTATGTCTTGTCATGTGAAATGGCACTGAACATGTCCATAAGTTTGTCTTTTTTTTTTTTTTTTAAAAAAAGAGAAAGACATTTCAAAATAATTTTTAAATCATAAAGAGGATTGGTGGGTCAGCAAGAAATTGATTAGCTAAGAATAACATGTTTTTAAAGAGAAAGAAAAGGAGAAAAGAAAAACAAACTATATATATATATATATATATATATATATATATATGTGCATGTTTTTAAAATCTACCGTTTAGAATTTGTCATTTAAACTAGCTGCTGTAGAGGCTCTCAATTGGGCCTTCATCACAATAGATAGGGAGGCGTAGATGTATAGAAGTAGTCAACTGCTAGAAGTGAGTCAAGTGGATTCCACAATGTATCTTCAACTGCAGACCAATATACACTATTTACTACTGTATTTATGTGAATGGGGACATAGCCATTATCGTCTGTGGGTATGCTACAACAGTGAATGACATGTTTCTTTATAAGAAAATGCCTAATATTCACATTATCCTCTATAAATCTTTGTTAAATCACCACTACTATATGGATAGCTAATAATACGATTAACACACACACACACGTGTGTGTGTGTATATATATATATATATATATATATATATAAGTGTGGCTCTAGGTGTAACTCTCTTTGCATGTTTTTATTTTGTTCAAGGCATCTGAAGATCACGTAAGTATGAAAATTGAGTTATGACTAGAGCCATCCTTTCATAGGATTTAATATTGTTAAGTTTTTTGTTTGGTCTAGACAATCTGGGCTTTGAGCACTTTACTGAGTAAAGTAAATTATCTTTCTCTTTCTTTTTTTCAGTATTGTCAATTTTATTTGAGACTGTATCTGGATAATAGTTTTATGTTTTTGCAATGTTTTGTCCATTGGTTTCATCCATCAATGGTTTTTGTTTTTATATATGTCTTTCATGTCAGGTTTTTATATATATATATATAAAATACACACACACTGGTATGAATACAGTCTTTCATGTCAAGATTACACACACACACATTTATATACAGTTGTTCATCTCAAGCTTTTATATATACATATATGTATATATATATTTATACAATATATTTAAATCTCAAGTTAATTTATATATTTCAGCTTGGCATAAAAGACTGTATGGAAAACAAAGTGAGAAATATGAAGAAACATTAATAACAAAGAAAAATAAAGACAGTAAAGATGAATGATTAAATGAAGAAAAAGAATGAAAATTTGATGAATGAAAGTAGAAAGAGAGGAATGAGAAGGGAATGAATAAAGAATAAAAGTCAAGTAAAATGGAGGAGAACTAAAAAAAAAAAAACCAAAGATGTGGACATCCAAAGAGAGGGGTACAGAAAGAGGTAAACAGAATGATGAATGTCAGGAAAATGAAGAAAAGGAAAGAAAACAATGAATCCTAAAATAAAATTAAAAGTTGTCAAAGTAACCTGAAGATAACTGCAAGTATGTGAACAGGTTTTGCTTTAGAAAGCAGAATTTTAATGAATTATGTTTACGACTTGCTTAATTTGTTTTTCCCCCCATTTCAAAGTAACTTTTCAATTCACTTCAAACGGCTCCGTGCAATTTGCATGGCCTGAAAGGATAGCTAAAAATCTAAAGCAATTTCTTGTCGTTTTCCTCAGCAATAATAAATTTTCGCATTAACACTAATTTTTTTATCAAGAATACAAAGACACGCAACAATGATATGAGCCAACAGTACTTCATTTCTCTCTTTAAAAAAGAAAAAAAAGATGATGTTATAGAATAGTGCAAGCTGTTTTCTATAATCTGTGTTTTCCTATCATAATTATGATTCTGCTTGTTCTTTTGTTTGCACAACCATTACGCCCTGCCAATACCTCATAAATAATGGACTATTCTGTTTTGGTCATGTGGAGGGATGGAAAAGACATATTAGAGACACTGTTTGGTTTCAGTGAGAAAAGAAAGAAAAGATAGAATAGGTCAACACATTCCCATGCATATAACAAGCAGCTTCAGTGAAATGGAAAACCTTGTCAATTTCGAATCTTTTCATTTGTACCCTCTTTAAATATTAACCCGCATTTATACTTGTGATTATTACTGCAATATTTGGTTAAAGTTGTTAAGCTCAAATATTTAATGACTCAATAGGGGAATTTGCATCGGTATTTTATAGTCATGAAACTCAAAGAAATTATTAATCATTAAATATTATTATACAGAATATATTTTAAATAGGCTCGAGATTTTCATGGGTACTACTAGATTTTTTTTATGGCGGACTGAAATTAAATATTTTATATAAATAGTTAAGAGACTAAATAAAAATTTTAATCAAAATAGACTTGACCTAAAAGTTTAAGGATCAATTATTCATCAATCATCAGTCATGTGACCAGGTGTGGTTGTAGGGTCATTGTACAGTGGTTATCGTCATCACTCTCATCAGTCCCATTATTTTAGGGTCACTGCACAGCTGTGCATCTGACCAGCTCCCTCTGTATATCTCGGTTATGTGCCAATGTTTCAATCTCTGAATGATCTACCAGTTAACTCAGCTTACGTCAATATCACCAAATTTAAGCAACATTGAGCCTAGTCAGTACCTAGATGGGTGACCACCTGGGAAGACCAGGTGTTGTAAGCTTTGATGTGCAGTTGGTTTGATGGATAACAACTTGGAGAGCTGAGTTCAAATTCCAGTCAGTTCATTATATTCACTAATGTGCAAATATCCTTGGGAAATGTATAAATACACCTCTTCTTCCATCAACTATAAATTAAATAGTAGGACTTGTACCAGTAAATCATTACTATCTACAAAAAATTCTTATAATCTTAAAATATTTTCTGGTTTTGTTGTGGAGTAGCTGAACACCCCCACAAGATGGACTGGTCTAAGACTATTTAAACAGCACTCTCTCTTATTGCAAGAGAGGAGTTGATGATTAACTGTTTATTACATTAGTCTGTGTTCTCAATCGTGTACCACTCCGGAATAAACTATTTCTTATTTTCTTTTTATTTTCTATATGTCTGTCAACCTTTCCTATTTGCTATGCGTGATACATACTTAGGTGATCATGTATCTTTCGATACATGACTGACAAGGCAGATTTTTCCTGCAGGTTGCCATTTCTTTCTGCGGTAGACCAGTTACCATCCAAGGCTATAGAACCCAGTCTGTCCTGCTATTTACCCATAGCTGGGGGCGAGGAGAAGAAGAGGATTCATACCTTTCCCAAGGGTATTAGCACGTATGTGAATGTAATGGATTTGACTGGAATTTGAACTCGGCTCCCCGATTCCTCAATCCGAGCTGCTATCCATTACTCCACTATGCCTCCTAATTTTTGTGACACAACAGGTTTTAAATAAACAGTGAAAGGTTGATAAACCATAAAAAACAAGTTGATCAATCAATCTGTCCACTCTGTGGCATTGTCAGATCATTTTTTCCCTTTGTCTGTCTTCTCTTATTTTGTCTAAGGTGGTACGTGGTAAGATGGTAATGGAAAGATTGTTAGCACTTAAAACATGTCATCTCTTCTTGATGGTGGTTATGAGGTCTTCTAACGAGCGTGTTTTATCAATGCAACTGCCATGTTTTTTCATACAGTACTGTTTATGCAATACAAGGCCCAAGAGCCACTCAAAATAGAGTGTTACTGGATTAAGTTGTTTTATGAATGTAAGAGGAGAAGTGAAGATTGTGAGGATACATTAGATAATGGTTTCTCATAGATTTGAAGAGGTTAAGGTTGTAATGGTTGAGGAAGTATCCTCTCAGGAGTCTGTTTGACAAAGTAGACCCTTTTTTTTTAATGGGTTATACATTTCTTAGATTCTGCTATAGAAGAAGATTTGCTGGAAAAAATTATTGAAAATTAAAAAAAACAAAAAAAGAAGAAATCCTATTATTGAAAATTAAAAAAAAAAGAAGAAATCCTAGCAGCCTCTTTTATTCCAACCACCCCTTCTACTTGAAACTTGAGTATAGGAGGCTTGGTGACTTTATCTGGAAATAACCTGTAATTACAGAATTATCAAACTTGTTAAAATAAGGATGTTGCGGAAATCACCTCTTTTGTTCCAAGGTGTGGCCATTTTTCCAGTAATCATTTAATGGCATAGATTAGAGGTGTGGTCATTTATCCGGTAAACAATTAATGGCTCCTGGTACATTTGTCCCACAAAGTATATTTGGTGGAGTTGTGTGAGGCCGGGTAAAAAAAACAAAAAAAAAACGAAACATGGATTTTAAAACAAACGATAATCAGGTGCATGTTATAAAAAAGAGTAAAGAAAAAGATTTCACTTGCTATTAAGAATGTGTGTGCGTGTGATAGAGTTCAATAGTAAGTAAACCAAGGAAATTAATGTGTGGAAGACAACTTATGTGCAACTACATCTTGGAGCTAGAAAAATGTTGTGGAGTGATTTCACAGTGGAGGCTTGTATTTGTACTAAGTCGGTCCTAAAATAGGTTCGACATACAAAAATGTTAGGAACTTGATATAATAGGTATAACGCAGAGTAATCTAGTTGTGGTCACTGATACTTTAGTATTCGACTGTCGTCCAGCATTGTCTGACTGACTCACTCTCACATTACTCTTACTACTCCTACTTATTATAGGTGGGAGAGTCTATTAACTATAGAATAGGTGTGTTCTACTATAACAAAAAGAAAGAAAGAGGATATGTTTATCTTTCTATAGATTTAAATAGAGCCACCTAATGGGTGTTTTTGGCAAAGCCAAGTGGGGTAAGCACTTTGGCAGCTTGGTGAAATAGTAATACAATGAGTGACAAGTAATTTATGATTGACTTGAGTTATGCATAAAACTCAAATGCCAAAAATTAGATTGTAATAAAATGGATGATTTTTTCCTTTTTCATTTGTCAAAATAAATTCTACCAGATGATATGTGTGATGCTAAAGGCAAAGAGGTAGTGTAGCTTGGGACAGGGACAAGACTTAAAACCGACTTGCATCAGAATGATGAGACTCTCTATATTTGATGTAGCAACTACAAGGGTTTTTTTTCTTGAGCAACACTAGCAAGAGTTTATCAAGAAGACAATAATGAAGCAGTACGTGAAAACTGTGAGCTCCTGAAGGTGATAGAAAGATGGGACTGCTGGTAATGGAGATAGACACTGTGTCAAATTGCATCATAATTTAACAGTTGTGACACTAAATCTATCAGTCAATGCAAGACAAGCACCCCATCATCTGATCAGACAAATTATGTTTCCAGCTCTTTTATGCTTACAACTAAGTTTGTATAAAATGCTTTTCGATAAAACTAAACGGGGCTGCTCATTACAATTTTCTTTTACTCCATGGCCACTGGGCTGGGATCAAAGTGTAGTATCTGTTCTCCTCAAGCTCTAATGGTAATATTTGAAAATGCAAAGTGTAGCTATTCACCAGCAGTCCAAGCCAATGTTGAAAGCAAACTGGATCCTGGAAATTCTGGAAGATGTCCAACCAAATTTTGAATAGAGGCAAAGATTCTGTGCTTATTATCATAAATGGCCTCTTGGTCATCTCATCCTTGTGAGATAAGGTGAAGCTCTTTGCTATTATCTTTGAATCTAAATCAACAATCAATGACAAAGGCCATCCCTTTCCCAACTTCCTCTGTCTCACTGAGCACAATCTCAATAATTTTTTTTTATTTACAGCCAGGGAAGCCCCACCTGACTTATGAAAAGTCTTGACTCTAAGAAGGTTACTGGTCCAGATAAAATCCTAGTGGTTGTCCTTAGGAATATTAGCCTGGAGGTATCTCTGATCTCAGCAAAATTATTTAACTGCTGCTTGAAGTAGAAATCCTTCCAAAGTCAGTGGAAGATGCCAAGTGTATTCCTCATTTCCAAGAATGTAGGCGAGCGTTCATTCCTGTATAATCAGTCAATCTCCTCAGTGTTATTAGCAAACTGTTTGAAGCTATAATCAACAAGAAAATTGTTGATCACCTCAATAAGCTCAACCTCTTGAGCAGCAAACTGTACAACTTTTGATTTGGCTTGATCCACTGCTGATATCCTAACTGCTATTACTCATGGAATCAGTGAGGCAAAAAATATATCTCAAGAACGATTGCATTAGATATTTCAAAGGCTTTTGGCAAGGGGCAGCATAATGGATTACTGCAATAAGCTCTCTTACTATGGAATAAATGGAAGAATCTTAATTATAAAATCCTTCCTAATTGGTATGTAATAAACAAAAAAGAAAAAGTGACGAGAGCAGGGGATCAGAAAGTGCAGTGCGCCATTTGCCTCAAGGAAATAGATTGTGAGACTCCCTTTCTCGGCTGTTACACCAGGCAGTCGTGAAAATCAACTCAGCCATGCCTACTTCGACTTCCTCTTTGTCTGTCTGTCAATTTGTACGCCCAACTCTATTGCACACAGTCCACTGAATAACTCCCGACCTGATTCGTGCTGCTGGTACCCTGCTTTTTATACCAGTCTGATACTGCCAAAATTTGAATGTGTGCAAATATCATCTCATTTTGGATGAGATAGGCATGCATAAATTGCGCCATCAATAGCGGCCATGTTTCTTTTCGTCATTACTTTGTAGGCAAGACATGTTCACGCTCATTTTGAACTCCGAGGTAAGTCATGTCTTTCGTCACTGGGTAGATCCCTGAAGGTAGTTGTTAACAGCCAGTCCTCTGCGGCCCAAGTGATCAACTCAGGCATCCTCCGAGGTTTGTTTTTTGGTCCAACCCTCTATTTGACATAAATGATCTGCCTAAGAGTATATTCTAATCATTTGTGAATATCTACGCTGACGATATGATAGAATATAGGTGCAGCTCCAAAACTCTAGATGACCAGAGATTGACAACTGACCTCTATTTTGACGTAACTCTAACAGATGAGTGTAGGAAAAACTGGCTGGTCACATTCAATGCCTCGAAAAATAAACTAGTGGAACTCGATCATCACTGAGCAGATCCATAACTTTCACCGATCACAATGAACAGTGTCCCTCAGAGAGAACTGGTGCTCTGAGTGACTTTGTGGAACTTGTACATACAATCCATAAATTAAAGATGCTGGAAAAATGGTCAGTTTCCTGTACTGCTCCTGTAAGTACCTGACTCCTCCAGCTATTCTTTAGCTTTACAAGAACCAGACCAGGCTGAAAAGGGAGTACTGATGCTATATATGATCAGGAGCTACCCAAATATTACTTTCCAATATTGATAAAGTCCCAAAGCATCTCTGCATCCTTGTGGGTGATTTCCACCCTATAACCCTTGTCCCACCGAGTGACATCACTCGCTCACTTTCTGGTGTGACTGTTCGGTTAAACTCTCTTCCTAGTTTGAGAGGAACCCAAAGGATATTTAATATGTGGAGTCTCCTTCGGGAGGTAAACGGCCCTGTTTTATTTTATGGGTTCAAATGGGCTATTTTTTGGCCGAGCCTAATGGCTTGGGAATTCCCCGTTAAAAGGCCTTGTGCCACATGACACCCTCGTGGGGGGGGGTGACTAAATATCGTCCCACAGATGAAAGAATGCAAACCATTCGCTACTCTATCACTATTTCCATAGAAAGTGTTCAGATGAATTACTTTTTCTTATTTCCACCTGTTCTAACCTTCATGGCTAGGATCAGAAATGCCAGGTACATTCTAGTAAACCACATTCATTCTCTTTGTATTCCACTGGTGAGACGCAAGTTCCACTCAAGCAGAATGCGCATGCAAATTCCAGTCATATAGGTATGTAAAATGACTCGTCTTCTACAGCTTATTAACCCTTTGCAGTTTATTTAAAGCCAGAAAATACTTTTTGATGTAAAGGTATAACCAGTCACCCCCATGAATTATTACACCATAGGTAGTAAGTACCTATAAAGTCAACCGTCTACGAGAGACTCAGGGAGGATGAGTGAGTGAGACGATGCAAGCACGTCCAACCTTCAAGTTAGTGGCACTCACTACTAGATTGAACTGTGTGTATAACTGTACTGTAATTCATATTGTACTGGTTGTGTACAATAAACCTTTCTTCTAGTATCTGCTTGGTGTCATGTGCTTATTCCCTTATCATGGAATATAACACTTGTAGATTGTGATAATTTTTTTTTTTTTTTGAGATAATAATGGTTTAGTAATACAAGTTTTACTAATTAACCTACAGTTAGGTGTTGGTAAATGAGGTGGATGCATACCTTTCCCAAGGGTATTTGCATGTAAGTGAATAAAACAAACCCAACCAGAATTGGAACTCGGCTCTCCAGTTAACAATTTCAAGTTGTTATCCATTACACCACCCACATATCCAAACTTCCATTATTTGATAATCCCAAGTGGTCACTCATCTAGGTATTGACCAAGTTTGACATTGCATAATTTCCATGTTCGTACGGGGAACCTGTGTTTCAACATGATATGGCTGTAAGCCCCATAACTTGTCACATTGATAAAACTTTCCTGAAATTGAGCCAAGTACCAATCCAATTATTATTATCATAACTATTTAAATGATAATAGAAAGTACTGAAGTAATGAAAATAAAGAATAGATATATGTATAATAAATAATAGAAAATAATCAAGAAATCAAGATAAAACCAATTATTGTTGTTGCTGCTGCTGCTAAAACAATTGTTTCAATGTTAAATAGTAGAGTATAGTTGACTACTGTAATTCATCATGTATAATACGCATTTACTGTAATTCCCCATGTATAATACGCATTTACTGTAATTCCCCATGTATAATACACATTTTTTTCTAAAAAAAATAAGCAAAATCAGGGTTGTGTATACACAGCTATAAAAAAAATCTTTAAAAACTTGACATTTCACAGGTTGATTTCAGCTGCGAAATGACTACTCACCACAAACATACGACAATTTGACACTAACATTCGGCAATTGCGACCCCATAAGGAAGTCAAATACAATCATATGTACCTAACAATACTTACAAATATAAAATAAGAATTATATTATTCTATGTTTTAAACCATTTTCTGTGAATGGCTTACGGCTATGCGATGAAATATGGAAATATCTTCAATTACAGCTTGGATAAGAATAGGAAACGCTGGCCGTAAAGAAATTGGAGAAGTACAATTTATAGGGTTCGATTACCAAACAAGGGTGCATATTATGTGCGAGTAGAAGCATTTTCCCACACTTTCAGCACAATTTTAGGGGTGCGTATTATAGATGAAGGCGTATTATACTTGGGGAATTATGCTATACAGAATAAACAGTTACTTCTATATACATATCAGTCTTCCATTCGTCCATGGTCCTGTGCTTCTGCTATTTATTTAGAGATTCTTGATAAAATCCAAAGAAGAATCAGCAATATTATTAGTCCTGACCTGGTAAACTAGCTTCAGTTTCTTCCCCACCACTATATAAGTTGCTTTTTTGTGCCTTTTCTATAAATATTTTAATGGTAATTATTTACATATTTAAGTGCAGTACAAGATTAGCAACAAGGCCTCATTAATTTACAGCTGAAATGGATAGATGTAACTTTAAGTTATACGCTAACAGTTTCTTTTCTCTCACTTCTTGCTTGTGGAACTCTTTTCCAGCTCCATGCTTTCCAGCCAAATTTGATCTTCAAAAATTTAATGAAGAAGAGTTTAAGGTACATTGGTTGCAGCATGACATTCACACTGCTGAAAGTGTTCAGAAGAAATGAAGTAGGGCGTTTCTTGTTACAGAAGAAGAAACTTCATTCTGCAGTCTATTGTTCTGGATAAAGTAAGATATTTTAACCACTAGACAAGGAGATTATTGAATAAATCAAGATGATCATAAACTGCTATCAAATATACTATGACATTGATTTGTTTTGTGCTATGCTTTTTTTAAAAAAAAAATGCACAGCAAATAGTATTTGCAGTTAACTTCGATAGAATCGGTTGATTACAGAAGAAATAATTTCAACCTTTCATTGACCTTTCTTTCTCCATCCTGGGTATGATGATAAACTACATCCAGCAGCAAAGCTTCTGATTGGGAGGTTTTGAGGAACCGTGGACCCACCTCTTAATTGCTGTTGTTCCCAGGTTCACTCTGACCTGTGGTGGTAGCACCTGTTAAGGTCCCAGATATGGGCAAATACTAGACCCCAAACTATGGTTGAAACATGATGAAAGTATAAAAAAATTTTATAGTAAAAATACCTATCTTATTTTATAGTAAAAAATACCTAACTATACGTTTACATAGTAAAAAAAAATTTCAGCAATACATTTTTGTAAAAAAAATTATCTGCAATACATTACTGTCAGGAAAAAAATATTACCAGAAATAAATTTTTGTAAAAGAAAATTATAAGAAAATTAAATTTTGGCATTAAACGACCCATAAGGGTGTGATATGCCACTAAACAAATCTCTTTTTCTCTTCATTACATATCTTTATAAAACCCTAACCCTATCAATGATAAACAATAAAAACTGTGTTATAATTTCTACATGACAAGCAATAGATTTTAATCATTGGCAAAAGAAAGGTGTTATCAAATATCTTATTACAAAGCTAATACACTCATACAATAAAAAATGATGGTATATTTTGTGAAAGAATATTGATAATTTTTCAACCAAAGCAACTTGGACCTCTGCCAGTGCAAGGGAGATAACTCTTCTTAAGCAAAAAGTTACAGACAAAAACACTTTGCAAATTATATACTAAGTTATACAGCATCAAACACCATATTCCTAACCTAAAATATTGTCTGATACTTAGAGATACTCTAATGAGCTGAAACTGATTGATTCAAATCCTATGAAAAAAAGAGAAAATTTTCAGCATCTCCTTGAATAAGTCTCACATATTTGAATCTTGCCAGTGCAAGAAAGACAAATCAAGTAAAGAAAAAAATTACAGCCCAAACAGAAAATATTTTGCATATAATATCACCACATTCCTAGAATATTGTCCGATACTTAATGGTACCCTGAATTTTGATTCTGTGGAATGAAGAGAAACTGGCCAGCAGACAGGAATGTCCAGGAAAACCTGTGATTCGTTGAAGAGAGACATGACGTCAGAAGAGCTTCGCCAGTCAAATGACTTGCTTATTGCATCATCTCCGCAGCTTGCTGCATTGATCCATAAGCAAACACAAGATTGCCAGACAAGCAACAGTGCCAAGCAAAGAATACATTAGTCAAAATGATTATGTTTTTTTTTACTAAAAACTATATCTTTGGCGTTTAAAAAAAAAAAAGAATAAATCAATAGTTAAAAGATCTTATTATATCTTCAACAAAAGGTCTAATCGTGTGAAAAATTGACAAATATTTTTTAGAGGATAACATTAAGATAAATGGATGCTCTGTGTTATGTAATCTGTCAGTAAATTTGTTTCCACCTTTAATTATGAAGGATAACGGGGGGGGGAAACAAATCGGATATTTCAAATCAGGACAGAGGAAAACAATACTAACATTTTGAATTTCATCTTTTGTGTCAAGAGACATGAGATGACCTTTTAGCTTCTGCAACAACACACGGAATTAATCGTCTAATGCAGTAAAGAAAAGTATGACTTAATTCTTTTGTGGGTGTTAAGGACTGTCAAAATTAGCCTTTGAGGAACCAAGTCTGAGTGATGACTATATGAATATGAAGTAAATTGACTTGAACATTAGAATCATTTTTATTTTCAAACTGGTAGCTTTTCATTTTATTCTCATGTGACTTTCTTTCCTTCAACAATGGTTTACTAGCTGAAAACCTGGAAATTCCATGTGTGTTGCAAAGATACCTATGATCTCATGCCTTTATTCTTTTCTGTGCTTTTGTCTGTATTTTCTCATTCTTGCCCTTATCTCTTCTATTCTTCATTACTTGTCCATAATTTTACCTGTTATACAAGCATAGATCATATTCATATGAGGGTTGTTTAAAAAGTGGTAAGTCTTGCCCAGAAAGAAGAGCCATAGCTGAACATTTTTCTTGTGGCAACACACTAGTACTACTTATAAAACTAGAAAAAACAAATTCAGATTTCAGTCTTAATTTCTATGTAGATGAGGCCCATACAAAGAGATGTGCAACAAATCTAAAAATGGACAAAAGAGAAGCCTGAGCAGTCATAAAGTATCTGTAAAAGAAAGGTATAACACCCAAGGAAATCCATGAGGACAAGGGTACAGACACTTGCTGAGGACTCTCTTTCAGATGTAACTATGAAAAAGTGGGCTGCGAAATTTGAGCAGGGCAGGGACAGCACAGATGATGACCCTTGGTCAGGTTGTTCAAAAACCTCAACCATTGATGAACAAATTGATGGCATTCACCTTTTGATTTTGGATGACATACATCTTAATGTCCAGTAGATAGCTTAGTCCATAGGCATTAGTTCTAGTTTGGTCCATACTGTTTAAACTGAGAACTTGGAGATGAGCAAGCTGTTTGCAAAATGAGTCCCAAGAATGCTAACACCAGAACAGAAGCTGAAAAGGGTTGACATTTTCAGAACACTTTGGACTCGTTTCCAGGCTGACCCTGTGAATTTTCAAAGCAGACTAGTAACTCAAGATGAAAACCTGTTTACTACTTTGAAACTGAATCAAAGGTTCAAAGAAGTTCAAAGAAGCAGTATTTGTTGGTAAGGTGATGGCTTCTGTTTTTTTTTATTTATTATTCTGAAGGCGTAATCATGATAGACTACCTGAAAAATGGAAAAACTATTAATGGACAAAATACTATGCATCAGAATTAAGACCTGACGAAAGCAATCAAGTCGAAAAGCAGATGGAAGTTGTGCTCTTGCTCCAGGATAATGCACATGTGCACACTGCTAAGGTTGCAGTAGCCGAATCAGCCAACTGTGGCTTTGAATTGCTAACCCATCCCTCTCACTTTCTCAACTTAGTCCCATCTGACTTTTCCCTGTTTCCTAAACTCAAATCTCACCTGTATGGTTGCCATTTTGGAAACGATAATGAGATAATATGTGCTAGGTTGCAATCATCTGCTGTGATAGGATTGCAATGCTTTAGTATCATTGGACCAAGTGCACTGATGTCAAGGGGGACTATATTAAAAAATAGTGAAAGACTTGTTTCTCCAACTCCTTCTGAGTGAGGCTTAGAACTTCATGAACGACATTGTATATGCAAAAGAAAGAAAGAATGCAGACACTTTCAAGCAAATTCTCTTTATCTTTTGCTCTCTAAAGAACTTTAATGTCTTCCATATTCATCTGCCTTTATATATTTTCCACCACAGACATGTTTTATTATTATTTTTATTTTATATATATATATATATATATATATATATATATATATATATATGCACATTTCATTGAATTCGACAGACAAGGTGCTTTGATTTAGATTTTTATACAATTTCTGTGATCTGATAATTTTTTTTTTCTTCTTGGATGATAAATTATATAAAAACTGTCCAAGTGATCTTTTTATCCAAGCGCTTTTGGCTATACATTTAGCCATTTTCAAGGTTGAAATAGAATAACTGTTAACAAGAATTAGATTGTTGTATGTATGTATTTATATAATGTTTTGATTTTTAAAGCACAGTCAAGATACTGTGTCCATGTTCATAGTTGATATAATTTTTTATATAATTTATCATCCGAAAAGAAAAAAATTATTAGATCATGAGAAATTGTATTAAAAAAATTAAATCAAAGCACCTTGTCTGTCATATTCAATGAAATGTGCATAAGATAAGGATTGCTACCTAATATATATATATATATATATATATATATATATATATATATATATAATATATGGATATAAGAGAGTTGTCGGGACTGGAGAAGAAGTCTCTTATATCTGGGTTTGGTCTATTTTATATACATTAACACAGGCTCTAATTTGGGACCAGAGAAAATCTCTCTTATATCCGGGTTACACTATATATATATATATATATATATAGATAGATAGATACATAACAAAAATGTCAGTATTGTAGGCCAATGAAAGAAATTTGATAAAGAAAGAATAATTTACACAGAGACTGTTGTCCTCATATTTGTTGTAGTTATCCCAATGATTTTGCTGTTGTGCCTTCCAGTGTTCATCAAGTGTATTTTGATCAAGCTAACAGGGAATTTTGAAATGAACCCTTTATTTAATCTATAGGGTTAGATTGTTCTCATTCCTATACCTGCAGGTTAAATAAACTCTTTAGTTGCAGAATAATCCATAGGTTACCCAGATTGACATTCACCTGATGAAGTCGGCAGGCATTTAGCCATTTTCAAGGATTAAATATTTTAACTGTTAAATAAGAAATAGTTTGTTGTATGTATGTTTTATAAAATGTTTTCATTTTTCAAAACACAGTCCAGATGTTGTGTCCATGTTCATAGATGATATTATTAAGTGTTGGTTTTTTGTTTTTATTAATAAGGCTAAAAATAATGGAATAATAATAAAAATACACACAAAAAAATACTTAATAATATCAACTATGAACATGGACATAATATCTTGACCAGGTTTTGAAAAATGAAAACATTTTATAAAACATACATACAACAAATTATTTCTTAGTTAAAATATTTAATCCTTGAAAATGGTTAAATGTATAGCTGAAAACATTCGGATAAAAAGAACATTCGGACAGTTTTTATATAATATATCATCAGAAAAGAAAAAAATATTAGATCGCATGAGAAAATGTATAAAAAACTAAATAAATGCACCCTGTCTATCGTATTCAATGAAATGTGCATGAAAGAAGGATTGCTGCCTAAATACACAAATATATATATATATATACACACACAACTAGATGGATCAATTAGTACATATATATTATGTCATGACTTCACAAATTAAAATTTAAAAAGATATTCCCCCAAGAGTTAAATGCTTTTTCCATGTCTTCAAGTATAGTAGTCCTAAGGTAAACAAGCAATATATCTTCTGACACCACCTTTGAAACCAAAGGTTTATGTGCCATGATCAACCTAGGTAGGATATTGGCAATAAGGTTCCTAATCTGAAGGCTTTGTTTTTTAGTTTGCTTTTCCTAGGCAGACAACTAAGCTGGTGTATCGGGGTCTGCCACTCCTTCAAAAGATCATTTTTAACAGTAAAATCATCCTGTGCAAATCGATTCCTCCTGGTTTCATTGCAAAAGATTTTTGCTCATGTTTCTATTGATCTCTGTTTACTATCAAGGCTTAGTAAATCCCTTTTAGCTTCCACCGCATTAAAAAATCAGGTGACATTTGCCAATTTACTGATGTAGTAGAGAGTTTATATGCTGGACAGGTGGTTATACAATATTGCATGAAAAATAATAATAATAAAGAAAAAATATCAATTGATAATTACTTAAAGAAAATAACCACTTTTTTGTCAATTTGAACATCTCACTTTTTTATGCTACAGTTCACCCAATACAAGGCCCAAGAGCTACTCAAGGTAGAGGGTTATGAAATAAGGTTGTTCTAAGGGCATGGAGTAAGAGATGCATATTATGAGGATATGTAGGATAGGTAATGGTTAACCCTAGACTTGAAGGAGTTAGTATTGTGTGGTTGGTTCTGTACAAGCCTTCACCACTATAATCAAATAATAATATGTGCAAGTTATCTAGCTGTTTGGTTCTGACAATTGAGCTGCTGTACCCTCATATGTCCAAAACAACAGGAAAGTCCAGTATATGTAAGTTGAAAATGCAACTGGAGTCTTTAAAAATATTCATTTAGAGTAACTTTACCAGTTCTGATTTTCAAAAGTTAAATAGATATGGCAAGAAGTGTGTCTGTGCCATGATATGTATCGCATCTAACTGGAGTTGGAGATTTTTTTTGTTTTATACAAAGTAGCTCTGATGTTATTTGTTTAAAATACAATCTGATTGGTTGATTATAATCACATGATCAAGGGGAGTAATTTTTACACCAAAAATTGATGATCATAAAATTTTGTTGTTAAAAATTGGGGGTATCATAGTTCAGGGAACATGGCTAATTACAATAAAGTGTAAAGTAGTTCAAGTGTCAGGAATTCTAGTTCATGGGACTTTAGTGGAAATCTCAAAATGTTCAATATACAAGAATTACATTTGTGTGTGTGTGTGTGTGTGTATAAATATAGTTTTAGTGTTTCCTACTATGTTGGAATAGGGAGGATAACATGACATGTAAAAATGATAATAATGATAGCAAAATAAACAAGAATTGTATGTGAGTGTCTTTGTGTATATAAATATGTCAGGGAATGCTGGACAATCCCCTCAAAGATGAAGAAGAGACTTGAAGCAACAGAAATGTGGTTCTACAGAAATATGCTGAGGATACCATGGACCAAACATGTGAGCAACAACAAGGTTTTGTAGAAAATGGAAACAAAAAGCAAACTTATACATAACATCAGGAAAAGGTAGCTGAAATTTCTGAGTCATGCAATGAGGAAGGAGGGTTGGGAAAACCTGATACTCACAGGACAGATAGAGGGAAAGAGGAAAATGACACTGTAAAATACTTGATGAGCTTGAGCAAATGGATGACGGAACAGGGTTTGGAGAAATAATAAAAAGATAAAACTTATTAAGAGATACAAGGGACAGGAAGATGTGGAGGCCCATGATTGCCTACATCCTGAAGGGATATGGCACAGAAGAGAAGTAGTAGCTAGTTGTACCAGAATTTTTGTGTGTGTGTGTATATATATATATATATATATATATATAAATATATATATATATATATATATATATATATATATATATATATATATATATATATATATATATATATGTATATATATATATATATATATATATGTGTGTGTATATATATATATACATGTGTGTATATATATATATATATATATATATAGAGAGAGAGAGAGAGAGATAGCAGTTTATTGCCTAATTAATAATGAAGATAATAATAATAAAAAATACTAAGTTTTAAAAAATTATGTACATGATATAATCTATATTTTTAAATGAACAAAAATCATGAATAAATGACATTATTACTTGAAAATCATGAATAAATGACATTATTATTGAATTTAAAATCTTTCATTACAAATGTAATAATTTACTTTTCTGCTATGTCTATATTTCCTTGATGATGTAATTTAAGCAATTTTTCTAAGTCAAACTATTACCGGAAGTCAGTTCAGAACTAGTGCTTCTTGTTAACACTGTACAAGGTAAAAAGCTCATATGACTCACTCTTACGACTGATCAATAATTGGCTTACAAGCTCATTCACTTGACCCTGAAGTTCCTGCTTCTTTCTACAGACTTTTATTTATTTATTTATTCATTTTTAAAGGAAAGCTTTCAGAACGGCAGTATTTGATAAAAGGTATTTCCAACAACTAATTAACTGAAAAATAAATGTCTAATGGCTTTGGTTCGCTTATATGGAGGCAGAAATTTTTTTTTTCTTTTCAGTTGTAGAATTCTAAACATAATTTAATGGGAATTTGGAAGAAGTTTAATTGTTGAGGCTATTTTTGCAGAGACCTGTTAGACATTGATCGAGTAATAATCATTAATAGGTTTTCAATAGCTTTCTCTTTTGACTCAGACAATAAATAAATAGATTTTTCTGTTGGCATGATGGGAAAGGTAAAGAAAAGAAAAGAAATATCACCTAATTAATTAATTTATGGAAACTTTATTACTAACCATGTTATCGTCTAGTGCCATGTCCTGAAAACGACATGGATAATCACGGCTCGCTGCAACTTTCTTCTTTTTGTTGCTCAAAACAACTTCTGACCCATTACCATCTCACTCTATCCTTTTTATGAAAAAAGTGTTCACACAAACTCATTAAGTAGGCTACTCACCATTCTGCCATTTCACTTACCTTGTGAGTGTTAAATTCTCTTAGCATTTCTGCCTCATTATGTATCCCAGAAATTTTATCTATCTCTTTCTCAAGTTCCAGGAGAGCAACTCATTTTGCTTTCTTGGTCTCATGAAGTGGAGGGATTATATTGAATCAATAGCCATGTCTGCTACCAAGAATGTTTATTTACTGTATCATGCTAGACAATATTTTTTTTTTGTCAGAATCCATTTTGCACATTTACTATTCATCTGTGCAATGAATATTGTTGCCGTATCTGGTTTGATGCTCCAGCTATACATCTTGTAATTCTTGACAAAACACAAAGAAGGATTTGTAATGTTATCAGTCTTGAGCTGGCATCTAGACTTCAATCACTTTCTTGCCACCATGACATGTCTTCCCTCTATCTTTTCTTTTTGCTTATTTCTCTATATTTTTTTTTTTTTTTTTAAATTACTTCATCCTAAGCAAGGTGATAATGTCACTAAGACACAAGGGATTACTGGGAGTGGGAGAATTAGAAGACTTTAGTGAGGACAATAAAAGAAAAGTTTTCTTTTGGTCTGGTTTGTTTTACGGCATATCAACTACAATGGGTTATATAATGCCAAGAAATTTTTTATTGCTGGTATTATCTTTTTTTAAAAAATGTATTGCTGCTAATATTTTTTTCCCTTGAAAAATCTATTTCTGGTAATATTTTTTTTCAAAAATGTGTCGATGGTAATATTAAAAAAAAAATGTATTGCTGGTAATAATTTTTTCTTCAAAAATTTATTGCTGGTGATAATTTTTTTTTTACAAAGTATTTCTGGTATTAAAACTTATATTCATGCTTTCGTAGTTAACCTCCAAACTGGGGTCAAAGACTAACAAGTTCTACCACCCTGGGTCAGGGTGGACTGGGAACAACAGCAATTAAGAGATGGTTCCAAGCTCCTCAAAACCTCCTGATCAAAGGCCTTGCTGTCAGATGTAGTTTATCATCATACCCAGGACCCAGATCTGATACTCACACGTTGAATAGAGGGAAAAAGGGAAAGCAATGCATGACATACCTAGTGAGCTTAAGCAAGTGAATGGCAGAACATCATCTGGGGGAGTTGGCAGAGGCATGAAACTTATTGGGAGCCACAAGCGATAGAGGGAAGTGGAGAGCCATGATCACCTACATCCTGAAAGGACACGGCACATAAAAAGAAAGAACAAGTGGTGTCAAGTGGTGACATCAAAAAGTTTTTCACAGTTATCCTGTCTTTATTTCTTATCAAACTGAATTGTGACAACACACACACACCATCACAACTTTTTTCTGTCCAACTTTCTCTGCTTTACTTGTTTTATCTCATTTAATATTATAATGAACAGAAAAAGGAATTAACAGGCAAGATTTAAAGCTATGAAGTTGAAATAAAAAGATAGAAATAAAATTGAGATTTTTAAAAATTGATAATGTCTGCCCAGAGAAGCATTTACCTCTAGTATCCTTGATGAAGATTCAACCACGTGATTCATTTTATCAATCACAGGTTATTTAAAACAAGAAAATATTCTTAGATTCTGAGAATTTTATTTTTGAGATAATAATGATTTAGTGATTCAAGTCTTACTTATTAACCCATAGCTGGACGGAGAAGAGGTGGATTCGTACTGTTATAGCATACCTATGGATGATAAGTGGTATGTCCCTATTCACATAAAAACAGTAGCAAATACTGTATGTGGGGTCTGCTGTTGGAGACATATTGTGGAATTCACTTGACTCACTTCTAACAGTTCTAAACACCGCTGGCAAATCTTATATGCATTGTTCTTGTCCTAAGTATTATTGTTCATTACCAACCTTTGTTTGATTATTCTATTCAGTAACCATCCCAAGTGAAGATAATGAACACAACTGGAATTGGAACTCTATGATTAACAATTCCAAGCCATTATCCATTACACCACCTGCACATCCAAGCTTACAGCACCTGGTATTCCCAAGCAGTCACCCATCTAGGTACTGGCCAAGCTCGATATTGGTCAACTTCAGTGATTGTACAGGCACTGGTGTTTCAATGTGGCAGTTTAAGATTGAGAAGAAATTAAAGGAATACAACTCAAAACGAAACAATTTTATATTGTTATGAAGACTTACAGCAAAATTTATTCATTTATTCAATAATTTTAGAACAGCGTTTCTCTTTCTCAACCTTTTTACCCTTGTGGAATCGTTGGAATAGTTTTCAGGTCTAAGGGAAGGCCTGTATCAAAATGATTATATCCCATTATTAATCTCATTTTATGTTTTTATTGTAGTACATGTGGTAAACATATTTTGTTTGGATAATTGATATAAGAAAAAAATGACACCCTTTGTCAAATTTAACGGCAATCCAAAAAAGCCAAGAAACACACTGTTCATTTATGAGAACTCGCACAAAGATTTTCATTCACAAAACACACACAAAAAATAAATCTAAATAACTAATTTCATTATAATTTATAATACCCAAGGATTATCCAACATTATGCCACACATGTAGAGTAAAATTATGAATATGAAATTAAACAAAAATTATTCAAATATTCAATAGTTTTCATGTCTAATGTTGGTTGTTTTGTTTTATGGCATATCAACCTCAGTGGGTCATTTAATGCCAACAAATTTTTTTTTAAATAGATTCATAGTGATACTTTGGTAAAAAAGAGGTGTATGTACACATATATATTTGAACCATTTTTTCAATTACTCATTTTTTAATACAATCCAATTTCTTTTAGAAAATTTACAATCTTGGATGGATTTATTTTTGTAAAAAGTGTTTTTTAAATTACTCACTTGGTAATGTTTTGTTCACACTAAATCAAAATCTACACACACTGACAGTATATGTTTCACCATAAATTTCTCTTGGCGATTCTGTACTCTCTAGTTTGGCTTGTTTACAGCATATAAACCACAATGGGTTAGTTAATGCTGACAAAATTTTTATTGCTGGTAATATTTATTTTTTAAAAACATTATTGGTAATATTTCTTCCTTAAAAAATGGATTGATGGTAACAGGTTTTTTTTTTTTACAAAGTATTTCTGGTATTAAAACCTGTTTTTACACTTTCATAGTGTTTTTACCCCAGTTTTGGGGTTAACTATTTGTCCATAGCTGTGACCCTAACAGGTGCTACCACCCCAGGTCAGGGTAGACCTGGGGACACCAGCAATTAAGAGGTGGTTCCATGGTCCTCAAAACCTCCTGATCAGAGGCCTTGTTGTTGGACATAGTTTATCATCTTACCCTGGATGCGGAAGTAGTTTATTGTCATACCCAGGACGGCATGTCTAAGGGAAAGCCTGCATAAAAATTATTATATCCCATTATTAATATCTATCACTTTTATGCTTTTATTGTAGTACATGTGGTAAACATATTTTGTCCAGATAACTAGTTTAAGGTAAAAATGACGCCTTTTTTTTGTCAAATTTAATGGCAATGCAAAAAGCCAAAAAATATACTTTTCATTTATGAGAACTCACACAAACGTTTTCATTCAAAAAGCACACACAAAAAACAAACCTAAATAACTAATTTAAAAAAAATCCAAAACTTGTCTATATTATTTAATGAAAATATATATATATATATATATATATATATATATATATATATATAGAAAGTTGCAAATTAAAAAAATAACATTTTTTTTTTATGAAAGTATTTATTTATTTATATATATATTTGATATTTCAGATTGACCTCAATCTTTCTTCAAAAATAACTGTTTGTTACAAGTAGCGTCAGTCGCGAGATATGGAATGCCACTGTGTTTGAATATTCTTAACGTAAATCTAACTGTAATAATTTTTTAGATGTTGTTTAAAAAAATGAAAAAAAATTTAACTATATCTAAAAAAATGTTTAACTATTGAAATATTTATAAAGATTTAAAATACCCAAGTCTTTATTTAACCCTAGTTTATATGTATTTAATTTTAAAATCCAGTATTTTTTTTTTTTTTCTGCATGTGTATATGGAACTGAAATCAGAATCTATATGTGGCTTTTCATTTATAGTTTATATCATTATATATATATATATATATATATATATATATATATATAATACATGCACACACAAACACATGTGTGTATGTATGTATGTATAGAGAACTCTCCAACTGTTTTCCAATGTATGAGGGTCTAGCAATTCAGTTCTTAAAATCAAACAACCAGACTACCTGTACATATGATTTGATTATAGTGTTGAAGGCTTGTGCAGAACTGACTACACTTTTTGGAAGACCCGAATACCTGGTACATAGCATGCCACAAGGCCTCAAATGATCCTTCTCAGTACAGTAGCTCTGACATTATACACCTGCTGATAGGATTGTCTCCCTAAGAGTTACTCTAAGGTTTGTATTCTTGACTCTCAAATGGACAGTACCAGAACCCATGTTGAAGCAGTACCCAATCCAGCATTGGAAAGAAATTATGGGCATACCAAACCATAATGTTTAATCTGGAAGCAAAACTTCTCCAGGAATCAAAATTTAAAGTCATGAAATTGAAACAGAAAGATATTCTTTGAAAATCAAAAATAAAATCATTTTAAAAGATTATATTTAATAGTTCGGCTACAAATATGTGTCATGCTATTAGACGTATTGTATTTCCTTTTGGCTTTATTCAGCTGGAATTTCTAGGGATCTGTCATCGCTACCTTAATTGTTAGCCACATTAATATTTTCTTTGTATTATCTTCTTATGAACACTTACAGCAACATTTATTCAACATTTTAGAGTAGAAAGTAAATTAAATGCAGTAAATTAAAATAATCTGAAATTATATTAATCTTGGCAGTTCATGTCAACCAAAGTCAAGTATGAATGATGAGTTCTTAGGGGGTTTTTGTTGCTTTGAAACTTGGCAGTTAGACTATTCATGCTCAACCCGAAGTATTGTGGATGCAGTGGGGTGTGACAGTCCTTGTTTGAATAGAGGAGTAATTAGTTATTTCAGAGTTCACTGTTTATCTGAGACAACCAGATGCATATATATCCATCGAGAGCTGGTGGCATCGCAAACTTATAAGATTGCCTCAGAGGCTTAAACAAAGCCAATTACTCAAACAGGACAATTTGTATTCACATATGACATTTCTTTCAGGATGAGCCAAGCTACCTGTACCAGAAAGAAGGTAAATATAGATATGTAATTGGGGGTGAAAAGGGAGTGTTGGGAGAAATATAGCATTCATTCTTTCATTTAGGAAGCAGAAAAGGAATGAAAGGCGGTATGAAAAAAAAACAATGGAGCCCTAGAAACGAATGTCCTAATAACAGTATCCATAGACAGAACCTAACAAAGATGCCGTTAATGATAAGGTTTAATAATCATGGACAATGACTAAGAGAAAGTTCTAGAAAAAAATAGTCTGTATATTCGTGGATAAGCAGGCTTCATGTATAGTGTGAGTACTGAATTTTTTGAGGAATTTACCTTTGTCTAGTGCAATTGGTCACCCCCCCCCAAAAAAAAGAAAAAAAATTACCTGTGTATTGTGCAACTCCTATTTTTTGGTAAAAAAGAAAAAAAAATAATCATAAAAACTATACTCAAGTATGTATGGTATGCAAAAGAATATATTTTAACAGATATTTGTTCATATTTTCACAACATATCTACATGCACAAATACTCATGTATGTGTGTATATATATTATATATATATATATATATATATATATATATATATATATTGTGTGTATTTGTGTGTTATATGGATAATGATTGCCATAAATCTAGCATGAAACAGCCTGTAAACCTTCTAAGTGTTGACTTGAATGTTCATGATTTTATATTTAAACATGCTCTATCCCTGATAATGATTGAGCACTTTATCCCATAAATATATATATATATATATTAAGATGTATATTTCTTCATATATATAATATAAAAACAAAATATATAATAAACAGTTTGTCCAAACATTGACATCATAATTTATTACATTGGAATCATAATCATTTATCAAATTCATCATAAACCTATAAAAATAAAAAAATATTTTTGAATTTGTAGGTCTGATGAATTGATTGTTTAAAATTTGATTGATGATAGGAAATATAACATACTAAACAAAACAAAAATTATAGGAATTTAATAAAAAGAAACAAAAAAATGGAATAAAGTGTTTGACATTTTATAGAATACGAATAAAGGATGTGAGGACATTGACCTGAAGATTCTATCCTCTTAGGAATATATATATATATATATATATATATATATATATATATATATATATATAATGTAGGTATGAAACAAAGAAACATACATGGAGATCAAAAGAATACAAAGAATGCAGAAGAAAATGATAAAGAAAGAATTGTCTGATTTCAGAAGAATTTGAAGAAAAAATATAAAGAAAGAATAAAGAATAAAGAAGAAGAATAAAAAGAAAAATATGATAAAGAAAGAATATTAAAGAAAGAATAAAGAACAGTTTAAGTAGAAGAAAAGGGGTGATGAGAACAGTAATAAAAATTAAATACATCAGAGAATAAAGAAATTTATGAAAAGAAATGCTCCATCTCTGATAAAGAAAAAAATTTTAAAGAAAGAATCCAAAAATAAAACAGAAGAAAAAGGTGATAAAGAAATAAAAAACTTGATTATGAAAGAAAGAAAATGATAAAGAGAATAAAGAAAATGTGCAGAATCAACAAAACAAAAGAAAGTGATCAAAAGAACAAAGAAAATCCCTAATGGATAAAAGTGTCACTAAAAATTTCCCAATTGATGATATTTTTCTAAAAATGAATAATAAAGAAAAATAAAAAGAAGGCAGAAGAAAAAGGGTTAAAGAAAGAATAAAGAAGGGCAGAAGTATTTATTTAAAAAATAAATTGTTTTAGAAAAAAAAGGGTGATAAAGAAAGAAAAATTCTCCATCAATCAGAATAAAAATTTGGAAAAATAAAGAAAGAAAATTCAGAAAAAAAAAAAGAATAAAAGAAAGAAAAAGAAAAAATGCAGAAGAAAAGAAAGAAAGAATAAAGAATTGAAGAAAGATAAAAGAAGAAAAGAAAAAAAATAAAGAAGGTGCAGAAGAAAAGGGTGATAAAGAAAGAATAAAGAAGGTGCAGAAGAAAAGGGTGATAAAGAAAGAATAAAGAAGGGTGATTTAAAGAAAAAATAAAGAAAAGAAAAAGAAAAAAAGAATAAAAAAGAATGAAAAAAGAAAGAATAAAGAAAAGCAAAAAAGAAGGAAAAAAAAAGAAAAGAAAAAAAAGGTGCAGAAGAAAAGGGAATAAAGAAAGAATAAAAAGGTGCAGAAGAAAGGGTAAAAAAAAAAAAAATAAAGGAGGTGCAGAAGTAAGAGGTTGTAAAAAGAAAGAATAAAAATAAAGAAGGGGTGATAAAGAAAAGAATAAAGAAGGCAGAAGAAAAATAAAACTGGTGCAGAAGAAAAGAAAGAATAAAAAGGTGCAGAAGAAAAAGAATAAAGAAAGAAGGAAAAGAAAAGGATAAAGAAAGAAAAAAGATTTAGAAGAAAGAGGGTGATAAAAAAGAATAAAGAAATAAATGGGGTGAAAAATAAAGAAGGTTGCAGAAAAGAAAAATAAAGAAAGAGGCAAAGAAAAATAAAAATAAAGCTCAGAAAAGAAAGGGGTGAAAAAGAAAAGAATAAAGAAAAAAAAAAAAAGAACAAAGGAGGTGCAGAAGACATTTGTTGCAAAAAGAAAGCAAAAAAATTTTTCGCCTGCTAAAAAAGAATAAACAAGAAGAAAAAAGATTCAAGATATTAAATAAAGAAATAAAAAAAGAAAAGAAAAAGGATAAAATCAAATGTAAAGAAAAAGAGAAAGAAGAAGAAAATTTGAAATTTTTGAAGAAGGAAAAAAAGAAAGAATCCTTCTATTTTCAAAAGAAAATGAAACAGAAGAAAAAAAGGAAATTAGGATTTAAAGAAAGAATAAAGAAGATTTTTATTGATAACAGTATATATCTCAAGAGGTGCAAGTGACTGATAAAGAAAGAATAAAAACTCTAGGTCATCAATGCTTGTTGGGCTCATTACAATCTTTAACAAAATATGCTATTGGTATAACTTAAATGCTAAAATGATTCCTTTACTATAACTAAAAATATATATTTTAAAAATCTCTAATCTGCCTATTGTCCCCAGCTTAGATAGGGCTAAAAGCAATGCAGTCCAAGTGGCTTAATTTTATTTAATTCCAAATCATTTATAATATTATTTTTTTTTTATTTCAGATAACCCAGTCAGAGGAAGATGTTAACCCAAGAAATGAAAAGACATGCAGTCATTGTTGCTTTAGCTGCAAAACATAGTGATTTAAAAATCAGTAACTTTTTACATGTTGCCAGATCATTTGTTCATAAGGTTCGGTTGGAGCTAGAGGGATGTGATGGCAATGTTTCCCCTGTAGAAAAGAAAAAAAAGCATTCACAGCGCTCTGATACCGTGAGAACACCAGAATTTATACGGAATGTTCAAAACATCATCGATGAGAACCCCGGAAGATCAATGAGGTCCATCGCCAAAGAACTCCAGGTATCAGAGTGAACTATCAGAACCGTGGTACATCAGGACATTCGATATAAGTCATATGTAATGAGGAAAGGCCAATTCATATCGGCGAAGACACAGGAAAACCGTCTCATTCGTTCAAAACGGTTGCTGAACAAAGCGAACATGGCATGCTTTGGTTTTTCTCTGACGAAAAAATAACTTTGACCAAGATCAGAAAACAAACAGACAGAATGACTATGTGTATCTCCTTCTGAAGTACCCAGGGTGATGCACACCAAATATCCGGATACTGTGATGGTTTTAGGAGTTGTGAGCAGTGAAGGTCATGTCATGCCACCTTACATTTTCCCACAAGGTCTTAGGGTCAATGCTGCTGGATACATTAATGTTCTTAAAACGGTTGTTAAGCCCTGGATAAATAAAGTATGCAATGGAAGGCCATATGTCTTTCAACAAGACTCTGCACCTTCTCACAAAGCCATTGTAACCCAGGATTGGTTATCAGAGAATTTTTACGATCATGTGACCCCCCAACATGTGGCCCCCTAACTCGCCAGATTTAAATCCTATGGACTATTACGTGTGGAGCGTCGTTGAAAGGGAGACTAATCGACATCCTCATAGTACCATAGCTGCACTGAAGGCCGCCATTGTCCAGGTGATGTCCAAAATGAATAGGGACCACTTAATTGCAGCTTGTGGACGGTTTCGAGCCCGAATAGAAGCAGTCATTGAAGCCAAAGGTGGTTTCATAGAATAATTAGATAAAGAAGTATCATGAAGGATATTTGTGTCAATTTGAATTAAATATATACATTGTTTGCTAAGATATTGCTGTTTATTTAAAATACTTCTATCTATTCAACTATATATACACACACACACACACACACACACACACACACATATACATATATATATATATATATATATATATATATATATAGTTAAACAAAAAGGAAATTAAAAAATTTTAATACATTTATATATATATAAAGGCAACTTAAAAATCTACAGATCATTTGGAACATTTTTAGTTTGTTCAGGATTTGAGAAAGAATCACTCAGTATTAATGAATTCATCTGGAAAATTTAATAAAAAAGTTCTTTTGATTCAGTCGTTTTCAATGAATTTTTATAAAAGAGGGATTGCTGCCCAAATACACATAGGCAACACATAAACACAGAAGAACATAAAATATATATATATATAGTTACCAATGTTTCCAAAACCACCTTCAGCAATTCATTTTTCTTTAGTTTTAATTTAAAGAAAAATTTTGCAAATGGTTCAAAAGAAACAATTATTTTAAATTGATAAATTTAAACTTACAAACATAAATGATTCAAATTTATAAAAATTTTTATCAGGTAAAAAATTTGATACAAAAAAAATTTTAAAAAAAAAAAAATATGAAATGAAAACTTGGGAATCCAAAATTTTAAGATTACCATTTTGGATCTGGCCTGGAATGATTTTAATTTGCTCATGGAGTCCGTCTGATTCCAAAATGGTCATGGATATTTGCTTACAACCAGAAAATGTTGGACTTGAAAATGAAAAGTGTATATTTACACTGACATTCATTATATATATTCTATATATATTATTTTAGAATTTAATAGGTCCTATAAGAAACTCTCAATATGAAGATGATAGAGCTAACATATTAGTACCACCCGATGGTCCCTAATGAGTTTGTGACCCAAAACCCATAAGCTTAACATTCCATTAAAAACTACAGGTTTGTTTTATTTTCCTCATTTTTTTTTTTAGGTATTTATTATGAACAATTTCAACTCAAAATTGTTATATTCTATGCTAATAGGAATATATACTTTTAAACAAAGTTGGATAAAATAATAAAGGTTTATTTAAAAAAAAAACAGTACAATAAGAATTATATAATAATATACCAAAGGATATTGCAAGTCAATCCAGTAGTGAGTGAACTATTAGAAGAAAAGTTTGCTTTTAAGTCTGAGTTCTACTCAACAGATCCAAGCTAGACTCCATAGTCATTTTGACTTACCGATAGTTATATATTTATTTACTACTGTAAAAATTTGGTTTAGCAAATGGGAGTATTTCTTCAGATTAATCCACAATGCAAAGAAAAAAAATTTCTTGAATCTGGACCTTTTAAAGAATATCAGAGGATACAAATTACTGAAAATACATACCGGTACCATTTATTTAAATCACAATAAGCATGATTTAAACGAAAAATAACTGATAGATTAAATAGAATAGAACCTACTATTGAATTTACCTATGATTTTGAATCTAATAATTCTTAGATTTTTTAGACATATTTCATTAAAAATAAAAATAAATTAGAATTTTTTTTTCCAAACCTACATGTAAAAATGATATTTACATTTTTATCTCACCACTTTTTATAGTAACACTGCAACAGACTTATTTTTTATTCAAATATTCTATTTCAGCATCTTCGCATCTGTTCATCAAAATATTTAAATGATGAATTTACATATTTTCAGGATACCTTTTCAAATCTTAGAATCCGAGACAATTATTACAGAGAGGTTTAATGCGTTGAAAATTCACTCATCAGCGCAAAATAACTACCTAAAGTGTAGTTACAAATGGGGATGAAAGATACAATTCCATTACATCAGAATAATATTTTTTTTGGTCAATTTTTAAAATAACCATTTCAAAAATGATGTACCATGAATAATTTAAATGCATTAAAAATAGAATATACTATATGAATGTAGACTTACTTGGACTGTTTATTAAAACAAACCAAATTAATGTACATCTGATCTTGAATCTATCAAATATCATGCAAAATTGTGACCTCAAATACAACTGAATATAAACAGGTAGGTCCTTAAATGTCGTGTTTTCGAACTTAAACGAGATATTCGTCTTTTAATTTTAACAATGCTTATTCTGGTATTTATTTAAATCAATCATAATTCGATGATTGCATTTCCGTGATGATTAAAATATTTTCATAATAAAAATCTCAGGTTTTTATGAACAGATATAATATCTTTCTTATATATAGATGCATATTTAACCTGGTTTCTTTAATATTTATATCATTTTTTTATTGTTTTAAGCTTTTCTTTTTAACAATTTTAATTGCATAGATTTATTTTCATTAAAATTTTCTTTTTTCTTTTTAAAATTTTTTTTTTCTTTTTCTTTTTTCTTTTTTTTTTTCATTTCAAAATAATATACAAATATATATCAGGGAAATATATATATATATATATATATGAATATATATATATATATATATATTAGATTATATTATATATTTTAAATATTTCAGTTATATATATAAGACTTGTAATTTTATGTCCATATATTTATTATTTATAAAAATTATAAATTTTTATGAATATTATATTGAAAAGGTTTTGTATTAAACCGAAAGAGAATCAGACGTCGTTATTGGAATTCATTTAAATATAATTTTATATTTTGTTTTTATATATATTTATATATATATATATATATATATATATATATATATATATATATATATAAATATATATGGAAATATGTGTGTGTGTATGGAAGATAAACTGAAACAATTTTGAATTCGAGAATGTACTGGATTAATAACTACTTTCATCAATTTATTTCTGAAATTGAGTGGCTCGCTGATACATTATGGAGGAAAAACAGAAAGTTAAAAAGTCCATCTTGGGAGCGTCAAATCAAAACAAATGTGTTTTGAAAATATCTGTGTATTTACAGTGGATAAAGGCATTTTTATTCCAGTGATTACAACCCACTTTTGTGAGTTCAAAACTTGGTTAAGGCAGTATATATTTATAGGGAAATTATATATGATATATGACATCTATTAAAAACATATACATGGAACTAGAAACAGTCTACCCCAGTGAGTGAAATAAAGGGTTCAGTTGACATTCCAACCACCTGAAGATCCTCAGGAGATACAACAATGGCTGGATAAAGATAAGGACAATAAAGGAAATAATGATAAATAATGTAAAAAAGAAAAATAAAAAGAAACAAAATGCAAGTTTTATAAGTGCATAAAAATGTCAAAAATTAGTATTGTTATCCTGTTTTTATGAAATGATTAAGCTTTAGTTGACGCTTTGAAAACAGTATTTATTTTAATATTTTAAAATAAAATAAAAATTTAACTGTCTAATAATCTAATAAATAGGTGAAAAAAAAAATTGATCCCATTTAAAAAATTTTTTTTAGTTGTTCTCATCTTTATGAAGATTTTAATTATTTTTAATTTTATTTTCCTGATTTTAATGCTTTTAATTTTTTGAATTTTTTTTTTATAAAATCATTTGGCAGGATATCAGCATTATTTAGATTTCAATGTCTTTAATATTTTTTAAAAATTCATTATGAACCAAATTTCCTAAAATTTTGAATATCCCTTTAAAAATACTGGGATTTGTTTTACTTTGTTATTGTATTCATTCTTTTTTTTCAGACAAAAAAATTAAAAACACTTTTGATTAGATTTAAAAATTATTAAATTTTTTTTAGATGAGAAAGATTATTTTTAAACAATAAAAACTTATTAGTGATTAAATTTTTAGATAAAATTGATGACCCTTTATTATTCATTTAGAAAGTTGCTGTGATAGCTTTATTCTTTTTTTAAACATCTGTTCAAATTTAAAATTTCTTTTATTTTTATTTCATTCGTGTTATATGGAACACACCTATTCTATAGTTAGGTTTTCCCAGATTTTAATAAGTCTAACAATTTTCGTAATTATTCTCTTCTCGTTTTTATTCTAGGAGTATTTACCGATCCAGAAGAAAAAAGAAATCATCTCTTCATTTAAAATTGGATCAAAAAACAAAAAAAGTAGGAGATGGACTACGATAGAATGTTATTTAAAAAAAAAAAAAAAAATTGTGTTTTTTTTTTCATATTTCCTGAAAAAAAAACTTTTGATCGGATTCTGTAAAAATGTAAAAATAAAAAAAAAAAACCGTTTACTCCTGATGTGTTTCTGTTTTAGGGGGGGATGTTATAGTGGAACACACCTATTCTATAGTTAATAGACTCTCCCACCTATAATAAGTAGTAGTAGCAGTCGGGAGAGAGTTGGTCAGTCAGTCAATGTTGGACAACCATTAGTCGGATATTAAAGTATCAGCCACCACAACTAGATTACTGCGTTATTACCTATTATATCAAGTTCCTAACGTTTTGTATGTCGAACCTATTTTAAGACTGACTTAGTACAAATACAAGCCTCCACTGTGAAACCACTACATAACAATTGCCCTGCAGGATTAGGTACTCCTTGTACTTTATCAAAATATATGCATGAGTTAAAACACAATACATAAGATGATGCCTTTCTGCTTAGAGTATTATTGCTGCAATATTATATATATATATTAAGGTATCTCTTATTTTTGAAGTGCATTCTGAAATTGAATTGTTACCCCTAAATTTGTTCCATTCATTAAAAAATGCCACATATAAAATTTTAAGGAGTTTGCATAATATTTAGAGAGTGCCTTTGCTTGTTAAAACTTAAAAGGTGGACAAAAAATAGATATTTTTTTTATTTTACAATTAATAGCAAACCATTATTAGTTGAATCTTTACAAATTATACACATTAGAAAACTAGAAACATATTTTATCTAACAGTGAAAAATTTTTTTAAAATTTTAACCAATGTTTATTATTTTCAGGGCCCAATTATGGCAAGTGTATCAAATGCCAAGCAGAAAAATGTGGTTTTGAAGTTTTTTTTTTTAAGATTTCTGATGATAACCAAAGTAAAGCAATATGGCAACTGTACCTAAGTACTTGTGATTTACATAAAGAAATTGTTCTCTCTATTGTTTAAACTCTTACCCAATAAAAAGGATATCTAACATTATTTCATATGCTTTTGTATTTATTTTTCTACTTTTTTATTAATAAATGTACTTTGTTCATTAAGTTTCTTAAACCAACTGTAGAGCCTGAAAATAATGAATTTTAATTATTGTAGGTGTTGGAATTGGGAATCATATCAGAATTGGAAATTTAAAAGTGTCAGGAATTGTATCAGAATCAGTGAAAATATTGGTGTTGTCCCGTCACTAATATGTTATTCTGCTTTCACAACTGAATACATGGTAGATGATACTCAGCTTTGGCGTATATACATGTTTGTGCAGACATAACTTCTAGAATCACAATATTTGTGTTTTATGTTTTAGTTTTATTGAAGTTATATTTTGGAATACAGCTTGATTCATTTAAGAAATTGTAGAATATTCTATAGATTAATGTCAAGACAGAGTTCTTTCATATTTCTTGTCTGGTTGAATTTGCTTAGTGGCATATGGATTATTTAATGCTGAAATTTAAATATTTCGAACACAATTTTGTGGTTCAACTAAATATATTTTGAATGCTATTGTATGCCTTCAACTACAGATAAAATGTATTGTTGGTCATTTTTTTATATAAAAATGTGCTGCTGGTATTTTTATTATAAAAATGTATTTTTATACTTTCATAGTGTTTTGTTTTTTGTTTTTTTTGGGGGGGGTCACTATTTTCCCATAGCTGGGACCCTAACAGGTACTACCACCACAGATTAAGGTGGACCTGGGAACAGCAGCAATTAAGAGATGGTTCCATGCTCATGAGGATATGTAGGATAAATAACATTTGATCCTAGACTTGAAGAGATTAACATTGTTGTGATCAGAAATGATCCTTTGGGGAAGTAACAGTTCTGTGGAAGCAGGTGCTTGAGTGGAACATTCTCCTTATCAATGGAATATGAAGGGAATGAGGGTGAATTGACTTTGTGTATATGCCATGACAAGTCCTAGCTATGAAGGTCTGGATTGATGAAATAAAATAATGTAGCTTGTTTGAATATCCGCTATGAGAAATGCAGTCGAACAGTGACAGGCTAGTAAGGTTTCAGAGGGGCTGTAGGGTGGAAAGTAATTCATCACCCACAAGGCTACATAAAGTAAGGTATCTTGCAATAGCCATACTCACCAGGATGGTGGCGTAATGAATAACAGCTCGGATTGAGGAATCAGAGATCCGAGTTCAAATTCCAGTCGAAACCATTACATTCACTCATGTTCTAATACTCTTGGGAAAGGTATGAATCCTCTTCTTCTCCCCCCCCCAGTTATTGGTAAATAGCAGGGCAGACTGGGTTCTACAGCCTTGGATAGCAACTGGTCTACTGCAGAAAGAAATGGCAAACTACTGCGGGGGGAAAAAATCTACCTCGTCAGTCATGTATCGAAAGATACATGATCGTCTAAGAGTGTATCACACATGGCACATAACTGACCGAGTGATTGATCTCATATTACGTCTTAAGATATTTACTGTCATCATTATTCCATTTAATAGACTATTGAGTTTATGTTGTTTTTTGTTGTAAGAACAACGTTTCTTGATGACCTATTAGATACCAAGGGTAGAGAGCCAAAACAAAAGATAGAACCCTGAGAAAGGTATAAATCCTTTTCTTCTCCCCCCAGCTATGGGTAAATAGAAGGACAGACTAGGTTCTATAGCCTTGGATGGCAACTGATCCACCGCAGAAAGAAATGGCAACCCAAAGTGGGAAAAAAATCTGCCTCGTCAGTCATGTACATGATCACCTAAGTGTGTATCATGTATGGCACATAAAAGAGAAAATCACCAGAAGAGTCCACTACATAGAGGTGGGAAAATGTTCATTGCTATTTAATGGACAGTTCTACTGACATAGTAAAAAAATATATAATTTTCTGCTTTTTTTAGATTATTTTAAATTTATATCTGCATTCAACTTATATGGACTCACAGATAAATGGAAAGTAATTTTGTAATTGCATTGTACTTATAAAATATTAAATAAACTTACATATTATAATCATTTGTTTTTTTTTTGTCATGGGTAAATTAATAGTGCATGAAAGAAGACAGATGAAATTCATGGCAGGCAGAGAAAGCAATAGAATGGGGAGGAAGATTAATTCTATAGAAAATGAGAGAAGAGAAAGAGAAGGAGAAAGAAGATAAAAGGAAAGCAAGAATAAATTAGAGAAAGAAGAAAAAAATAAATACAAAGAATACATTGAGAAGAAAAGGAATTCTTAATCAGAAATGGAAGAGAACAAAAGGAAATGAAAGAGAGATGAATGAGAACAGGAAAGGAAAGATGAAGGAAAGGAAAGATGAAGGAAAGGAGAGATGATAGAGAAAGAGAGATAAAAGGAAAGGAAAGATGAAAGAAAGAAAAGGAAAGAGCGATGAAAGAAAAGGAAAGGAAAGAGTCAATATGAAAGAGAAGAAAAGGAGAGATGTAAGAGAAGGAAAGGAGAGATGAAAGAGAAGGAAAGGAAAGATGAAAGAGAAGGAAAGGAAAGATGAAAGAGAAGGAAAGGAAAGATGAAAGAGAAGGGAAGAGGGATGAAAGAGGTGACAAGGAAAGAGGGAGTATGAAAGAGAAGGAAAGGAAAGATGAAAGAGAAAGAAAGAGGGATGAAAGAGAAGGGATGGAAAGAGGGATGAAAGAGAAGGGGAGAGGGATGAAAGAAGGATGAAAGAGAAGGAAAGAGGGATGAAAGAGGTGACAAGGAAAGAGTGAGTATGAAAGAGAAGGAATGGAGAGATGAAAGAGAAGGAGAGAAGAGATAAAAGGAAAGGAAAGAGAAGGAAAGATGAAAGAGAAAGGGAAGGAAAGAGGGATGAAAGAGAAGGGAAGGAAAAAGGGATGAAAGAGAAGGGAAGGAAAAAGGGATGAAAGAGAAGGAAGAAAAGAGGGATGAAAGAGAAGACTTGTTTTCTCTTTCATCCCTCATATAGGAAAGAGGGAGTATGAAAGAGAAGGAAAGATGAAAGAAAATGAAAGGAAAGATGAAAGAAAAGGAAAGGAAAGATGAAAGAGAAGGAAAGGAAAGAGGGATGAAAGTGAAGATAAGAGGGATGAAGGAGATGACAAGGAAAGAGGGAGTATGAAAGAGAAGGAAAGGAGAGATGAAAGAAGAGGAAAGGAAAGATGAACAATAAGGAAAGGAAAGATGAAAAAGACAAGGAAAAAGGGATGAAAGAGAAGACATGGAAAGAGAATTAATGAAAGAGAAAGAAAGGAAAGAGAAAGAAAGGAAAGAGAAAAGTTAAAGAAAAAGAGATGAAAGAAAGGAAAGAGATAAAAGAGATGAAAGGAAAGGAAATGAAAGAGAAAAGGAAAGTGAGATAATAGAGAACAGAAAAGGCAAGAGAAGTGAAAGAGAAAGAGAAATGAAAGAGAACCAAAAGGTAATGATAATGATTTAAAGAATAAAAAATATACGGAAGTGAATGAAAGTGAAAAACAAAAATGGAACAAGTCAAATAGGGAAATAGAAAAGTATTGGTTAAGAAGAAATAAATATTACAAACAAGTAGAAAAAAAAGAAAAATACACAAAAAAGGTGATAGAGAGAGGTGGAAATAGCTGAAAAAATTATGATGAAGCCAACATCTTGCAATGAGACATCTTTTTCACCCCATGACTGCGGACGAGACCATATATTTTATATTATATATATATATATATATATATATATATATATATATATATATATATATATATATATGAAGCAAAAACAATTAATTAGACAAAAAGAATAAAAGAGATGGAGCATTCCATCCCATTTGTCGACTCCACCCGCTGATGACAACAGCAGTGAAGTTGACGCCTTCTGAAGCAAATCTGTCATTATTAATGGTTTAAACAGGGATGCTGCTGCTGCTGATGATGATGATGAGAGTTACGTCGGCTGCTCACACCTACACGATGACAAATGGTACGGCGGACAGGTCTGGGCTGGGTCCTGTTTGGGGCAGATTGTGGAGGAAGTGAGTCACAGTCACTGTGTTACGATGATACGTTGCAGTACACTGGTGTGGGTTAAATGCAGCAACAATCTGGCGGCAATAGTGGCAGTTGCTCAGGTCTACAGAATCACCATTGCTGAAACTGCCATTGCGACACTGATTGCTACAGAACCTGTTGCTTGGATACGCCGCATCAACACCCACAGATGCAGAGGTGTACACACAGAGCTACATAAACAGATGAAGGGATGGATATACAATATGTAAGCACGTGCACAGATAGATTGAGACAGATGTGTGTGTGTGTGTGTGTTTAGGTAGCAGTCTGCAATTAAATAGAAGTTTGCTTAAGAAAAAGGAACGTTTTTCTGCTGATATAAAAGAGAACACATTTTAATTCAGTGAATATCTATATTTCGTTCATAAGATCTAACATTTACACTATTTATATTTTTTGAACAGTTATAATCATCTTTATTGCTATATTCACAACATTTCGGCCATGAATATGGTAATAAAGGTAAGGACAACAGTCTGAATAGTGTAAATAGTTACAATACCTCATCTCAGAAATATACATAGAGGTTGAAATCTAACATATTTGATTGATTGATAGAGTTATTCATTCATTCATTTTCTATGGCTTATAAACACTTTGCAGGTTATTTAAAACCAGAAAATATTTTTAGATTGTAAGAATTTTTTTTTATTCACTAATGCATTACTAATTAACCCATAGTTCGGGGGGAGAAAAGTGGATTCATACCTTTCTCAAAGGTATTTTCATGTAAGCGAATATAAACCCCAACTTGAATTGAAACTCTTCTGATTAACAAATCTGAGCCATTATCCATTAACACATCCAAGCTTACAGCAAATGGTATTCCCAAGTGGTCACTTATCTACGTACTGTCCTGGCTTAACATTGCTTAACTTTGGCGATCATACAGGAACCTGTTTCAACATGATTTGGTTGTAAGACTAACATTTTTGATCAATGAGAATAATTCACGCACATACATATATCTATTCATTTATTCTAAGTGAAGTTGTTATATTTTTTTAATCATTTCAGCCCAAGCAAAGCAATAAAGTGACTAAGATACAAGGGGTTACTGAATCTGAAAGAATATAAAAAAAAAAGGAAAAATATCTAGCGTATAACTGTTACATCTAGAGCCGCACGTGATAGATGAACAGGTGATGAAAGGAGGGAAGAGATGAGATTTTAGACCAACAAAGCAGTTCTTTTAAGTTTCATCCATCTACCATCTTAAAATTAGCTTCAAAATTCAAAAGTGGCATATATGGTGTGTGTGTGTGTGTGTAAATATATATCATTTCACTTGAATCAAAGTTATTTTTAGTGAATACTAGTATTTAAGTAGACACGCTGTTTTCCTTCTTTTTTTTTTTTCTTGAGTGTACAGTACCGTGGATGAAATAAACAGCATTTTAAAAAATTAGAGCATCGACTTAGATATGGGCATCAACTAAAAATAATGATTGAAGTGATAAAAATGTTGGATGAAAAAATAAAATCCATTAATTATTTAGAAATTGCTTTGTTTATATTTTGGATACAAAACTGTTCAGATATGGCTTTTGATAAAATACAAACAAGTGAATGTGCTTTAAGACAAATGAAATATCACTTGAATGTGAAGCTCTCCATACCTGAGTGGTCAAAGTATAATGGATCTGATGATGGTTTCTCCTGCAAAGGAGGACATAGGCTTCAATTCTACTGGAGAAGACATTTTCTTTAAGTTTTCTTGAGTGGAGTGTGCAGGGTGGCAGATGAAATAAACACTAAAAAAAAAAAAAAAAAAATCAGTGCATCTAGTCAGATGCAGGTATCAACTAAAAAGTAACTTTGAAATAATAAGTTGGAATTGGGATCAAATATGGATTAGAATCCGGCAGAATAATAGGATAATGAACAAATAGGAAATGTTTATAAATTTAACATATTTCTACCAACAATCACAACTAGTCTAACTTAACACTCTCGCACAAAACATTTACCAACCTGCAAACAGACAACCATTTGGCACACTCATTAAGAACTGAATCCTGTATAGAAAAACTAGAATTATGATACACACACACAAATTATATGCGCAAAAGCTGCTTGATAGGACAGAAACACGAAAGGTTGCCTTAACCAATGATAAATAAACAACATGAAAATAAAAATACCAAAAAATGTTTTCGTCTCCATGTTTCATCTTTTGATAAGGCTAAAAATAAAAGTGAAATATATTAAAACTATACACGTTTCCAGTTTGTCCCATATATATATATATATATATATATATATATATATATACACACACACATGGAATGGAATGGACAAAGTCCAACAATTATTTTAAGATAGTTTTTTTTGTTAGTTATTTATATAGAGACAAATATTTAAGTAAATGCTTGGTTTATAATAAACAGTATTAACAACATTTACTAGCCTTAACATTCAAGAAATTTTCATACAATATATGTCCTCTGACAGGAATCAAACCTGTATCCTACACAGAATCGTCATATAGCCTGACATACTATATATCAGTTTTGCTAACCAGACACTCCTCTGAGTTCTGTAATTTATTGTTGCCTATCGCATCTACTCCTCCTTATCTAATGTGATGAAGGCCCAATCAAGAGTCCTCCATAGGAACTAGCTTAAACACTGCCCAATCGGGTGGCATTTAAGCTAATATATATATAATATATATATATGCACACAGTTTTTAATGGTAAGTGTTTCAATATCAGTGATATAGCTAATATATTCAGTTGTTTGCAAAAGCATAAAAAAAACAGGGTCACAAACTAATATTCATAATAACTGAATATATATATATATATATATATATATATATATATATAAATTATCTTTAGAGACAGTTAGATTTTACCAGGTTTCACTTCATGGACTGTTCAGGGAAGGCTGGCTTCCTGATAATCTGCTAAGGTGGTGGTAGGTTTGTCTGGCTCTCTAGGTTTAACTAGGTCTGATTCTACTCATTGTATTGAGCACTTTATTTAGTTATTTTGGGTACTTGCATCGGGTAAATTTTTGGGCCATGAACTCGTATGCTGGACGATTATTTTTGGTTAACGTACATGTTCTTGGCTCTTTTTTTTTTTATTTCTTTTTTTTTCCCTTTGGTATTGGCTTGTTTATTTGCAAATCAAGACACTGAAGGTTTTCTGAGTGAATATAGTTTCTTATACTTATAAGATTTCTATTAATAATAATGATATATATATATATATATATATATATATATATATATCTCCACATGTTTTTTGAGTAGAAATCCCTGTTTTTTTTGGTTTTTAAACAGTGAAATTAGCAACTATCATCCTGGAGATCAAAAGTCATCTCAAATGGCATCAAGACTGATAGTCATATTTTCTGTAATGAGGGGCACACTAACATTAGTAAGACTTTCAATATCATGGCCAGTAGATGGTATTTGAATTTTTAAAAAAACAGTTACATGAACTCAAACATCCTTAATAAAATACAAAAAACAATTTGTAATGTTTTTGGTCCTGACCTGGCATCTCAAGTTCAATAACATAGCTTCACTGTGCCTTTTCTATAAATACTTTCATGGTAATTGTTCAGATGAACTTTCATATATATGATACCTAAACTTTATGAATTTAAGTGCAGTAGTAGATTGGCAACAAAGTCATGTTATTTTACAGTCGAAATGGCTAGATATAACCATAACTTCTATGCTAAAAGTTTCTTTTCTCACACTTCTTGATTGTGGAACTCTCTTCTGGCTTCTTCCTTCTCAGTCTGATTTTCAAAAATTTAAATGCAATGTCAATCATTATCTTCTGAATTCCTGTTCTATTATCATTCTCTCTCCTTAACAGTGTTTTTTCTCTCTTATTCTCTGACACTCAATAACTTAGTGGCTTTATTGCCTTGATTGCAAGTATATAATTATATATATATATATATATATATATATATATATATAAAATAATAATAGCTGGCCACTTGCATTCAAGGATACCTATCAACTAGGGCGGCTAGCCAATCCCTATTGCAGACACTTGCTCAGGAGAATTTGTGTTTATTCAACACCCACACAGCCCACCTGTGGTTAATATTGCAACTATGCTGAGCAAACCTTAGTTACAGTTTCTGGGAGAGTGTGCATTATCTAACGTGATCAATAATCTGAACAATGCCAGTACATGCAAACCCTCACGATGACTTGTGACTTCATACTAGCACATCTATCGACGGCCCCCAAGTGTTCTATCTACCCAATTTCACTTACAAGGCTCAGGTCAACCCATGGTATGGTTTTTAGGCACTTTCCAAAGGTGCTGCACACTGGGATCATCCCCCCCCTCGACCAATAACATCAGGAAGTATCCTTCCTGAAAAATCAACCATGGTGAGATTTCAACCCAGGTCTCATGGACAGAAAGCCAATGTTCTAACCACTTAGCCATGTGCCCATACATATATACACACAAACACACAGGCTCATGGCTATATCATGTTGAAACACCGGTGCTCATACAATCATTGAAGTTAAACAACACTGAGCCTGGTCCTTAACTAAATGGGTGACTGCCTGAGAATACCAGCTGCTGCAAGCTTGGATAAGTAAAGTTCCAATTCCATTTGGTTTTGTTATATTCACTTATGCATAAACACCCTTGGGAAAGGGTGTGAATCCAGCTTTTTTTCTCCCAAGCTATGGCTTAATTAGCTGAACTTATATCAGTAAATAACTATTATCTCCCTCAAATTCTTACCACCTGAAAATATCTCCTGCCTTTAAATAACCTGCAAAAGGTTGATAAGCCATGAAAAACATGTCAGTCAATCAATATATACACATGTACACACATATATTATCTTATTCTGCAATTTTGTTTACACTAGCTTAAAAGTCCACACAAAGTGTGGATGTGGACTAGCTTAAAATTGCGGACTTGTAAGCGAGCTCTTGTGGACAGCTAATTGAGCCTCCAGCCTAAAACAAAAGAGAACTGTGGTCCAGCTTAGCAAACAGCAATGATTAATTTGTTGAAATAATTTGATTCACTCCATGGAACTTCAAAACCTCACTTGAACTCTCATTTGGGCTATAAGTACAATTCCGTTCAAAAACTGATTCAGGTCGAAGAAAATTGTGTTCTTCAAATCACAAACTCTGTGGAACTTCCAAAACCTCATGTCATGAAATATCTCACTTTAACTCTGATTCCTTGGCATTTTGAAGAGATAAAATTGATTTCCTCAATTCACAAAGCTTTGAAGATATTTGAAACTGAATTTAAAACAAAAATTCTTAAATTCACAAAGTTTTGGGTTTTACTTTAAACTCAATATAAATTAAAAACTTTTAAAAATCACTCATTTTTTTTCAGTTACTTTAAAAATCTGAATTTTTAACTGTTCCCTTCTCATCTGGACACAAATCCCAAGGTTGGATGGTCAAGCACCGGATGAGGGGTAAATTTACAATCCTGGGATCATCTGGATCCAAAATGGTATATATTTATGTAGAGCAAGTTTGGCCTAAGGGAGAGAGGTTTTTTTTGTTCTTTTTTAAATCAAGAAGAACATTGAACATGTATTTTAGCTTACAGAATATTTTTTGTGTTATGGCAAGTTCTCATTGCTAGTATTTGTAGAACTTCACATATGATAGATGGATAGATATTGATAAATATATGCTATTCACATAATGAGATCAATATACATAATATTTATAAATAACAATATATATCCTGCTTACACAACCTACAATTTCCTGAAAAGAATTCAATAGTTAAATATACATTGTGATGCAGAAAATTCTGGTTTGAAAGAAGAAAAAATAGAAGCAATATTTAGATCTGTATTTAAGTCCATTCAATGCAAGTGAAATTTCAAATTTTCCCATCACTGCCCATTAAGCCTTATTGCGACTTACTTTTTAGAATTTTAAGTTGTCATTACCCTAAATGCTGGTGAAGAAGAAGCACTGAATACTGCAATTATTGTTCTATAAATATTTCATGAAGTTCACATAGGAAAACAAAAAAAAATTATTTCTTGTTACCAGGTTTTAAGACTGATATTCTGTGCTAATAGGAATATATACTTGAAAAACAAGATGGATAAAATAAGTTAAGGTTTATTGTAAAAAAAAAAAATCAATACAATAAGAATAAAGGTAACAGTTATGCACAAGTCAATCCAGTAGTGAGTGCTACTATTGGACAGTCAGTAGTTCTTGCAAAGTCCGAGTTGTACACAACAGATCCCAGCTAGTATGTTTAGCTACCCCACCCCCACCCACGAGGGTTGAATGTGGCACAAGGCCGGTTTAACTTGTGTTCTCCGAGCCCGTAGGCTCAGCCAAAAATATTCCCTTTCGAACATGTACAAATGCGTCCAGGGGCAGTCTACCTCTCCGAACGAGACTCGGCGGAGCCTTGTCCAGAGAGTTCGACTGTTTAGCTGCAACAGGTCACAGCTAGTCTCTGTAGTCTGTTGACTTAGAGATACTTATAGTGTAGTTACTCATGGGGGTGACAGGTTATTCTATTACGTCAAAGACAAAAAACAGGTATTATATGCAGATCACTCCAAAAGTAACATTTCCGATTTTATTAATTTTGTCTGCAATGTTAGAGGCAGTAGTTGATTTTGTTTAGTGGTTATTTAATACTGAAATCTAAATAGTTTGAACACTATTTTATAGCTTCAACTAAATATATTTTGAATGCAACTCTATGCCTTCAACTACAGATAAAATGTATTTCTATTCATATAATGTCAGTCTTTTTTTTTTATATAAAAATGTATTGCTGGTATTTTTACTATTAAAATGCACTTTTATACTTTTATAGTGTTTTTGTTTGGAGGGCTCACTATTTACCCATAGCTGGGGCCCTAACAGGTGCTACCACCCCAGGTCAGGTTGGACCTGGAACAACAGCAATTAAGAGATGGTTTCATGCTCCTCCTGATCAGAGGCCTTCCTGTAGATAAATTATATTTTGTAAATAACAAAAACTGGAAAAATGTCATATAGCAATTCAGTATTTGACAACTTTTTTTTATCAGCATCTTTCATGAAAGTGCTTATGAAACAGTGGTGTAACACTGAATTGCTATATGCAGAAAAAAAATTGCACCCACTGAGTATTGTTTATAGAAACCAAACATTGCATGTGAGCATTGCGAGCTGATGAGAAATGCATTTGAATAATGGTATGTGACAAACCATATCAGGGCAGCCACGTGCAACATTCAACCCATGAAAAGAAGACAAGCTTGAAAATGCATAAACCATTCTATGAAGAATAATGCATTGCAAATTTTTTTTTTTTTGCTCGAAACTTTCTCTATCCTGTACCTGTTATACAAGTGTTGTAACTTAGGGAAGGTTACTGAATAGAATAATCAAGCAAATGTTGGTTATGAACGATAATACTTAGGACAAGAACAGCACATATAAGACTCGCCAGCAGCATGTAGATGTAGTCATGTAGTCAACTGCTAGAAATGAGTCAAGTGAATTCCACAATGAATCTCCAACATCAGACCAACATACAGTATTTACTACTGTGTTTATGTGAATAGGGACATACCCCTTATCGTCCATAGGTATGCTACAACAACAAGTAAAAAATTATCCCCACTTTCGACATAATGTTATGAGTGTAGATAATTTTTCTTTACTTTCCCTCATAGTTTCTTTGGAAATATATTACTTCCGAAGCATTCACTTAGAAAGACTAATATATATATATATATATATATATTAAATTAAACCTAAAGAGCCAGACAAATGTTATATATATATATTTCATATATATATATATAGATATATATATATATATATATATATATATATTATTTTTAAAAAAATGTGTCTCCACCATGATACAAGGACACATGGCACAGTGGATAAGGTGTTAGTTAGATCCAGTGACAGAATTCAAAGAGTGTGAGTTCAATACCTGGTGAAAGCAGTGGAGAACTTGGAGAGGGGAATTAACAGAAGATAACTGACATCCATTGTGGAACTAAAACAGTCTACCCCAGTGAGCAAAATAAAGGGTTCAGTTTGACATTCCAACCACCTGAAGAAGGCTGGAGTGTACAACAGTGTCGAAATGTTGTAATAAATATGGCAACAAAGATGAGGACGATAGTTCGAACAATCTAAATAGTGTACCACCAACTTAATAAATCCTATTTTGTCATAAGTTATTTTTAGCATCGCTTGAGAATGGAACTGAGCTCTGAATTTTAAGTTTAGACTTTAAAAGTTAAATTTCAAGATTTAAGCTTCAGTTTTGTAACACAGTAATTTGTGTTGCGATAGAGACATGTTTTTAAAAAAATAATTATAACATGCTCTACATTGTATCGAGTACTGTTTTTTTAAAAATAAAAATAATTGCTAAACAACTCTCGATTATAAATCTGAGTGTTTTTTCCTATTATTTGAATATATATATATATATATATATGCACACATATCTCTACCCCATTTTGGGGGGGGTGCTAGAACATAACAAATGCATTTTCTGCAGAAGTGTCCATCTATCCAGTAGATGCTTAAAGATTGAAATAAATACAAATGATTAATATTTATCTACCCCAAACTAAGCAGTTTCTTGTCTTTTGTTGTTGTTAGTAAACTTTGTTTTTGTTATCTCTGCTAAGCCCTATCCTGCCAACCATTTGCATAAGCTTGTTAGGTAGGTTATGTGCTGTTTTTTTTTTTTTTTTATATACCTCTGGCCTTTAATATATCCTGTGAGTATCAAATTTTCCAAGCCCTCTTTTCTCATTATGTGCCCTAGAAATTTCAACTCTTTCTCTCTGATTCTAAGTAAAAGTGTCCTTTAGGTTTCCCTTTTCTCTAAAACGCAGTCATTGCTCACATATTCAGGCTGTGGTATTCTCAGCATCCTTCTGGAGAACCACATTTTTGTTGCTTCATCTGTGACAAGACTGTCCCGCATTCACTGCCATATAGTTGGACTGATATTACATAACAGTCCAGTACTCTTGTTTGTTTCTAACAAGATTTTTCAGTTTCTTAATACTTTGCTTTGCTTTTGGAAGGTAACTTTCACTATCCCAACATGCCTTCAGATTTCTATGTTGCACTCGGTTCAACAATTCCATTTTCTTTGCACTTCTCGGAAATGGTACAGCTACATTTCTAGTGTAGATGCTGCATATTTCTAAAATTAAACCAGGAGCATATGCATCACTGAGGCTGGAAATGACATTGTTTATAAGAAAACATCAAAATGAAGAGAATGCATATACACACACACACACACATATATATATAAATCCATACATACACACACACACACACACACACACACACATGGGGTGTGAAGTGTAAATTGTTGCCATTTTATATTTTTAATTATGTGCATGCACAGTGTTTTGGATTTTGTCAACAGTACAGTATAGCAGGGTCAATGACGAACTGTCTGTAAGTAAAAGAGCACCATGACGCAATTCAATCTGCCAGAAATTTGGAAATGGCGTGTGATACTGTTTGGCATTCACACTGGATACTGCAAGGGAGGTAACTTATGTGATTTTTGGAATATGGTTAAGTGTTTAAAAGATGTTTTAATTGTAGCTTATTAACAATTATAATGGAGTATTTTTAAGAACTTTGTTGCTATACTTGTAGTTGACTTTATCTATTTCTGACTGCAATTCTCTTATATAAAGGGCTTCTAGAATTTTAAGTTTTTGCACATTATTATCTTGGTGGAGTACTGTTGTATTTTTTACTAATTTTATAATTTTTATTGATCAATTTTCTACAGCTACCAAGAAATTATTTTGTGGACTTGAAAGGATTAAAATTAAAATAAATAGACATTATGTCTAAATTATTTAACCAAACATGCTTATATATGTATATATATAGGGTGCGATGGATAAATTGGCGTCTAAATTATGCAAAAATGAAAATAACATTGACATCTCATTTTAACAGATATATTTACGAAAATCACACAAAAACATCTTGAAATACTTAAGTGTAAATTTATTCAATAAAATCCCCATTGGCTTCAATTACGGCCTCCAGACAACTTTGGAATCTCTTGCATCTCTTCTGGATGGTCTTCTTGTTTAAGTTGGTGAATGCTGCCATAATCCTTCCCTTCAGTTCATCTTTGGTGTTACAAGGAGTTGTGTTGGTCTCTCGCTCAACTGCACCCACACATAATAATTAAGTGGGTTGCAGTCTGGGGACTTAAGTGGACAGATGTAAGAGTTGTGGTTGCTGAAATTATCTGATAGGCATGTATAGGTTCTCCGGCTTGTGTGGCATGGTGCATGTTGCCAGACATAGGGGTTTCCAGTAGCCACCCTCTTGACCCAGGGCAGCCCTACCTCATCAAGACACTTGATGTAGACCTCCGTGTAGTGTCTGAGGCTCTATGGGGAGATGAATGGAGGTATAATTTTGCCATCACTAGTGATCACTCCAAACAACTTCGTAATCAACATTAGCCTCATCCAACTCTTTCCAAATCATCTGCACTGTCTTCAGGTTGACACTCAAACACTCTGAAATGTTCGCCCCTATATATATATATAATGTCATTAGCTTGAGAAGGTATAATGAGTCACTCTCTTGGAGGTTAGCAAAAAGCATTCTCTCGGACTAATAGAGAGCAGATTTGTTTTATAGGTGTTTTGTATGCACAATACATCAGCTTGGAGGGGAAAATCTTCTAGAGTCAATTCACCCACAACACAGGCCCAAACTCTGGTAATATGTTGTGGTGTTGTATAACAACTCTCACCCATCTTCAAAATTTATGGAGGAACATTTAACATAACAAATTATGAACATTAAGAAAATTTCAAGAAATCAAGAGAAAAGAGAGATAAAGAGAGATGAAGAAAGCAAAAGAGAGAGAAAAGAAAAAGTAAGAGAGAGCAAGAAAAAAATATAAGAGAGAGAGATCCCCAAGAAATAAAGAAAGCAAGAGAGAGAGAGAGAAAAGAAAGCATGTAGAGAGAGATTTTATAGGTTAAAGCAAGAGAGAGAGAGAGAAGAAAGCAAGAGAGAGAGCAAGAATTTCAAAAAGAGATTTGAAGAATAAGAGAGATTATTTGAGAGAGAGAGATGAATAAGAGAGAGAGTTTTGAAGAAGAGAAGAGAGATTTCATAAAAGAGAGAGAGAGAGATGAAAGAGAGAGAGAGAGAGAAAAAGAGAGAGAGAGAGAGAGATGAATACAAGAGAGAGAGAGATTTTCTTCTTTTGAAGAGAGATGAAGTGTGATCAAAGAAAGAGAGAGAGATGGTGAAGAAAGAGAAAGAGATAAAGAGAGAGAAAGAAGAAAGGAAAAGAGAGAGAGATGAAGAAATAGAGAGAGAGAGAGATGAAGAAAAGAGAGAGAGAGAGATGAATTTTTATAAAGGAAGAGAGAGAGACAAAGAAAGCAAGAGAGAGAGAGATGAAGAAAGCAAGAGAGAGAGAGATGAAGAAAGCAAGAGAGAGAGAGATGAAGAAAGCAAGAGAGAGAGAGAGAGAGAGAGAGACAGAGATGAAGAAACTGAGAAAGATAAATATTTAAAAAGAACAAATAAAGCATGAAATAGTTATAGAAATGATAAACGGCTTCTGCAGAGACCTGACTTGATGGTGAAGGAATAATTCTGTATGGTTGTGGGGAAAGGAAGATTTGACAAGGCAGCAGCAGTGGCTGCGACTAGACCAGTGTGCCCAGCCATGATGCCTATATTTACCAATGCACTTGTTGAAGGATGGAGCAAGTAACAAGTCTCTCTTGCTGTCGACCAGTTAAACATGAACACTAATTGAAAAGGCTTTTGATATGTTCAGGTCAGCTTCATAGAGAAGAAAGACGATAAGAACAAAAACAAAAAGAGAAACAAAGTGAGAATAAGAAAAAATAGAAGAGAGAACAAGACAGGGAGGGAGGGGAGAATAATAAAAGAAGAGATGGAGAAAGAGGAAAATAATAAAGAAAGCAGAAAGGAGGAGAAAATAGAAGGAACAAGAGAGAGGGGAATGGGTAAAAATTAGTAAAAAGAGAAAGAGGAAAATGGGTAGAAATGAATAAAAATGGAGAAAGGTAGAAATGAATAAAAAGAGGAGGGAGGAGGAGAGAGCTGAAGAAGAGGGAAGAGAGAGAGGAGGAGGAGAGATTTGAAGAAGAGGGAGGAGATATCTGAAGAATGGAGAGAGAGAGAGAGAGAGAGGAGGAGGAGATATCTGAAGAATGGAGAGAGAGAGAGAGGAGGAGGAGATAAATCTGAAGAATGGAGAGAGAGAGGAGGAGGAGAGATATCTGAAGAATGGGAGAGAGAGAGGAGGAGGAGAGAGCTGAAGAATGAGAGAGAGGAGGAGGAGAGAGCTGAATTGTTGGAGAGAGAGGAGGAGGAGAGATCCTGAAGAATGGAAAGAGAGAGGAGGAGGAGAGAGTTGAAGAATGGAGAGAGAGAGGAGGAGGAGGAGAGAGAATGAAGAATGAGAGAGAGGAGGAGGAGAAGCTGAAGAATGGAGAGAGAGGAGGAGGAGAGAGAGCTGAAGAATGGAGAGAGAGAGGAGGAGGAGAGAGACAAGAATGGAGAGAGAGGAGGAGGAGGAGAGAGAGCTGAAGAATGGAGAGAGAGGAGGAGGAGAGAGCTGAAGAATGGAGAGAGAGAGGAGGAGGAGAGAGAGCTGAAGAATGGAGAGAGCTGAAGAATGGAGAGAGAGAGAGAGGTGGAGAGAGCTGAAGAATGGAGAGAGAGGGGAGGAGGAGAGAGCTGAAGAATGGAGAGGGAGAAGAGGGGATTGAGATGAAGAATGGTGGGGAGAGAGAAAAGGAGGAGAGAGCTGAAGAACGGGGTGAGAGAAGAGGAACATATATTGAAGATTGAAGAAAGGAGGAACAATGAAAGGAGAAGAAGAAAATATCAAAGAAAAGGAGAGAAGAAGCAGATCAAAGAAAGTGGGAGGGAAGAAGAGGGTCAAAGAAAGTGGGAGGGAAGAAGAGGGTCAAAGAAAGGGGAGGAAGAAGAGGTCAAAAGAAAGTGGGAGGGAAGAAGAGGTCAAAAAAGTGGGAGGGAAGAAGCAGATCAAAAAGAAAGGGAGGAAGAAGAAAAAAAGAAAGTGGGAGGGAAGAAGAGGGTCAAAGAAAGTGGGAGGGAAGAAGAGGGTCAAAGAAAGTGGGAGGGAAGAAGAGGGTCAAAGAATGTTGCTAATACTGAGTCTGTGGAAGACAGCTTCACAAATATGACAAAGGAAGATATGTTAAGCCCAAACACAACAGGATACAGCGAAGCTTTGCTTATGCTTGTCTGACTTGCCATTTAATTTTAAAATTGCATGAAAATATATAAAGCTTTATGTATAAAGGAGGGGATCAATTAAAATATTTTTTCACCTTGTTACAAAGGTAAAATATGACAGAAGGTTAGGTGTGGGGCCAAGCATGTAATATAGAACACACAAACACACACATATATATATATATATATATATATATATATATATATATATATTGCCACTAAGATACAAGTAGTTACCAAGAGTGAAAGAGAATGAAAAGATGTAAGTGGTGAGAGAAAGACAATAAAAGTACAGGTTTCAGGAAAATGGACATCAACAATTAATGTTGCATTTTCGACTAATTTTGTAATTTTTCTTTATCAATTTTCTACAGCTACCAATTAATTTGTGAACTTGAAAGGATAAAAATAAAAATAAATAGACATATGTCTAAACTATTTTAAAAAAAAAATGATATATATATATATATATATATATATATATATATATATATATATATATATATATATATATATATGAAGAAAAATATACTGAAAAAAAGAAACAAAAATCCTAATATGTGATTATGCTGTTTTAATGTTTAATGTCAACATCGGACGTTTTGGTCTAATAGACCATCTTCAGGACATATTCATAAAACATAATTAACATAGACCATATGCAATTCAACATGAAAAAGACGATGGCCATAAAAGCAATACCAATCCAAACAGATAACTGAAATCTTTTATAAGATCAGTGTTCCGTTTAAATATGATCACGTCGTCATCATGTGGGCAATGTTGTGAAAACATATTCCTAAAATTTGAGTATTTTGAATGAAAAACAAAAAGAATTTTATTTTATATTTATCATAATTTCGATTTTGATTCTGTGAAGATTTTAAAATATTTTCATAATAAAAATCTTAGGCGGATTTATGAAGCAGGCATAATATCTATCTCATGCACAGTGAACACTAGACCTGGCTTCTTTAATATTTCCCCTTTTCTAGCAAGATTAATGCTTGACAAACATACATATAAGTTTTAGATCAAAATAAAATTCTAGGATTTTTGTTTGTTTTTTCAGTATATTTTTCTTCATACTGTCAGATCTATATCCATATATTTGCTTATATATATATATATATATATATATATAGAGAGAGAGAGAGAGAGATGGATAAATTGTCATCTAAATTGTGCAATAATGAAAATAACACTGACATTTCATTTTAACAGATATATTTACCAAAATTACACAAAAATATCTTAAAACACTAAAGAGTAAATTTATTTAATAGAGAATGAAAAGATGTAAGTGGAGAGAGAAAGGGCAATAAAAGTACAGGTTTCAAGAAAATGGACATTGACAATTAATGTTGCATTTAAATTTTTGAAGATTGTAGGCAGCAGGGAAGCAAGTAACCAAAAGAGAATTCTACAGGCGAGAAGCCCAAGAAAAGAAATTATTAGAACAGACCTTACGGTTACATCAAATTAATTCAAAAGTAAAATGATGAGACCTAACAGCCAATCTAGTAGTACGTTTAAATTCATGTGGTCAAGATATCAAGGAGGAGATCTCATTAGAAAAACTACCATGAAAATATTTAAAGAAAAGATAAACGGATGCCATGCAATGGTGCTGTGACTGAAGTCAAGCTGTCAGCTCTGGATCGATAACATTACAAGCCCTTGGATTTTGTTGAGAATCTCAAGATATATAGCCAAAGTATCAGATCAGATCTTTCTTTTTATGTGCCATGTCCTTTTAGGATGTAAGCAATCATGGCTCTCTACCCCCCTCTATCCCTTGCAGTTCACGACAAGTTCCTTCTCTCTGCTTCCTCCCCTAGACCACGTTCTGTCATCCACTTGCTTAAGTTCTCCAGGTATGTCATGCATTGTTTTCCCTTGTCTCTCTTTCCCTCGATTCGACCCGCGAGTATCAGATTCTCCAGGCATTCCTTCCTCATTATGTGTTCCAGAAACTTCAACTGCCTCTTCTTGATATTAAGTATAAGCCTCCTCCTTGTTTGCAACCTCTCTAAGATCTCATCGTTGCTCACACAGTCGGTCCATTATATCCTTAGGATCCTTTTGTAGAACCACATTTCTGTCGCCTCAAGTCTCTTCTTCATCTTTGAGGAAATTGTCTAACATTTGCTGCCATAAAGAAAAACAGATGTCACGTAACAGTTCAGTATTCTTTTGTTACCAAAGATATTCTCCTGTTTCGCAATACTCTGCCTAACTTTTGGAATGTGTCCTTGGTCATCCCAATACGTCTACAGATCTCAGTGTTGCACTTAATGTCGTCTGTCAAGACACTTCCCAGATATTCAAACTTCTGCGTCTGCTTGATTTTAGTGTTCCTGACTTGCAAATCTTATTTCGGGCTCATCCTTTTACTGATGACCATGAATTCTGTCTTCTTGTAGTTTATGCTTAGTCCTTTCTTCTCACCTTTCATAGGAGATTTTGTAATTTCTTTCCAGACCAGATAGGACAGTAATATTTAACGCATGGATGAATGATAGATTTATAAATATGCAAGATGGATTCTAACAATAAAAAATGACACAGTGAATCAGTTCTAGGAACATTCACTGTAAACATTTTTGCCATATGAAAACTTGCCTCAGGAATTTTCACCATAGAAAACTTTGCAGTATAGGATTTTTGCCATAAGACAATTTTGCCACATGTTTTTTTTTTTAGACTTCAGTGGAAAATGCTTCATTACACTCCAACACAAAAAACATTATTTATGAAGCATTGCTTAGAACTTGCACACATTTTAAACCATTTCTTTGTTAATTTGATATATTTTTAGTCTTATTTTTAAATAAATGTTTACTTTTTAATTTCTTTTCTGATGTTTAACCCTGTAAAAAAGACATCAATATATACTTGATAACAAGGTACTTTGCATATTAAATTAAAGTTTTTGTTCACCACAACTGAACTCATAACTCTTTGAGTCAAGTCACTGAATCCAACCAATGTAAGCAAAAAAGGGTTTGGATCAAAAAGAGTTAAAAATTTCTTGGACACATAATGAGGAAAAAGGGTATGGAGAATATGACACTCAGATGACATATTTAAGGCCAGGGGGACAGAGGGAAGCAGTGAGTAACCTATCCAACAAGCTTATGTAAATGGATGTCAGGGAGTGGAAGTGGGAAGGATAATAAAAAGACATATAACCAGGTATTTTATAATGATCTGAAATATCCTCGAACTTTAATTTTGTGTTGTGCTGGGACACACCTTTTTTATTATAATGGACTCGACCGAGGACTACAAGAAGAAGATGTCAAGTCGTTTTTGTCCTTTTTAGGCGACACAAGCCGTTTATTTCAGTCGTCCATTCAGCAGCAGTCTTGAGTGCCGCTTTTGCTTGTTTGCTGTCACAAAAGTGTTCAAATAAGAAGTAGGCGTTCGTTTTATTTCGCAAGAAGTTGAATCCCCTGTTTTCTCACACAATAACTTAGACAACATAATTGTGGAGAGCCATGATTGCCAACAACCTAAAGGGACATAGCACATAAAAAGAATGTTAAATTAATAATATACATTTCATTGGCTGGAAGTAAAAATCATCTTTATTTTAAAATGAGTAACCTGTCTAACAATCTTGCCTAAATGGATGGCACAATGAGGAGTGGAAAGCATAATAAAATGACAAACATTGCTATGAGTTACAAAGGATAGAAAGTTATGGAGAGCCATGATCACCAATTTTGTGAAGGGACATGGCACACAGAAGAAGAAGAATTCTTACTTACAACCCCCACAACTCAAAGGCTACTCAAAACACCCCAGCAACAGACCCTGTCTTTTTTAATAAAACTTCAGTCAGTCAGTTAAGTGCTACACATGATACACACTTGGGCAATCATCTATCTCTTGATATATGACTGACAAGGTAAAAAATTTTTCCTGCAGTAGGTTGCCATTTTTTTTCTGCAGCATCAGGTTGCTAACCAAGGCTAAAGAACCCAGTCTGTCTTGTTATTCAACCCATATCCGGGGGAGGGGGAGAAGAGATGGATTCTTACCTTTTCCAAGGGTATTGGTGCATAAGTGAATATAACAAACTTGACTGGAATTCAAACTCAGATCTCGCATTCTGAGATGATATACATTACACCACTATGCACATCACATAATAAAATTTACTATGTGAATAATTTAGGGTTTAAAAAGAATTTTATCATCTAACTAAAGTCTGTCCTAAATATACGCATATCTAATTTTCATCTCTAATTTCGTTTGACACCCAAGTAAAAAGAAAGAAAGAAAAGAGAACCAGGAGATAATCTACCCAAAAAGCTTTGAACAGAGACAGGGAGGAATAACGAGCAGACAAACATGGCCTAGAGTTATAAAAAAAATAGGAAGTTGAAGAGAACCATGAAGAGATAGCATATAAAAGATGATGATGATGTTAAACTATTGAAATACTGATGTAAGTTGGTTAGGCTGAAAACTTTTCAACACACCCTGGCAGGTAATGGTTGCTATGTCAGTTACAGCAATTTTCCAAGCATAGCTTAGATGTGGCACAAGGCCAAAATTATGGGGCACCCAGTGAGGATCAAATTCACTACTCAGTCGTAATTATTCTAGTGAGACAAGCTTGCTAACCATTACACCACCTCGAGGTGCCCCTGCTATGTCAGTGATATCAAGAACTTATTTAGAGTTTATGGCCATGTCATGTTCAAACACCAGTTCTAGTATGATCACCGACTTAAGTAATGTAGCACTTGACTGAGATGTAGGAGGATGACTCCTTGGGAATACTATATAAGCTTTTATATGCAGGTGGTGTAATGGATAACGGCTTGGAATTGGAGAGCTGATTTCTAATTCTAGTGTGGTTTGTTAGAATCAATTACATGCAAATATCCTTAGGAAAGGCATGAATCCACCTCTTCTCCCTCAGCTATGGGTTAATTAGTAAGACTTGTATAACTAAAACATTATTATCTCAAAAAAAAATTCTTGTAATCTAAAAAGATTTTCTGGTTTTAAATAACCTCTAAAAGGTTGATAAGTCATAAAAAAACAACAATTAATCCAGTCCACTCACTGACATTGTCAGACCTCATCTTTTGCCCAAGGTGGTACTTTGCAGGATACCAATAGAAAGATAGTCGACTCTAATGATATGCACATAACATTTCAACTTTCTATTCTTGATGGTTACGAGGTTTCCTGAGGAACCCGTTTTTTGTTTGATGGTATTTTGCACCAAGTCATTCGATCGTCTTTCTAATCTTTGATTCAAAAAGAGACATTCTTGTCTTTCCAGACAATTCATGATTCTGCGACAGATGCCATTGTTTGCACTTCTCTTGAAATTATTTAAATCCTGATGTCCTCTTCACTGGAATATAAATGTATAGAAACTATTATGATTACAAAGTGAAGGATCAGTTTATATACTGACTGTAATATAGAATTGATCCCTCACTTTATATCCACATTATAATTTCTGGTTAAGTATGAATTCACCTGTTCTCTCCCAGAGCTATGGTGGACAGAACAGGTATGACTTGTATCAATAAACTATTATTATCTACTTTAAAAAAAAACTATCTTATAAACTAAAAATATTTTGTGACTTTAAATAACCTGCAAAAGGTTGATAAGCCATAAAAAAATCTATCCTGCCCACACAGTGACATTGACAGCCCATTTTTCTTCTCTGCATCTTCTTTTGTCTAAGGTTTTTTTTATTTTATTACAGGGATGAAGTAATTATTTAAAAATTGAGACCTTGATCTTGAATTTTTAAGTCTTGAACAACTGAGCTATATCATTTAAAAGGAATATTATTTGAAATTTTATGGGAAATAAAAGTATAAAAATCATTATTAAATCGGTTAACAAGAGAAGGAAGGAATAAACTTCAACAAGTATGTTATTGATAGGACGAGCAGCTGTACTAAAGATATCTTGAATCTATCAAGTGGCAGAAGGAAAAATATTCTCTTGTGGACATTTCCAGAAGAGAAAGAATTCTGCCAAGGACATTTTCGGTTGTTTGAAATCTTTGATGATTCATATTATATCCGCAATTTGGTAAAAACCAGAAAATCATGACTCATATGTTTGTCTGGCAGATCTTCCAACTAAGTGGCTTTACTTGGAGAATTTCATTGCTCCTATCCACCCATGCCTATCTTGTATCTGCTGTTCAACTTAGCTCAGTAATTAATGAACTAATATCCCTATCTATTTCGTTTGCCAACAAAATTCCTCCTCTTTTCAGAATCTACACCTGCGACTTTTCCCGGGGTAGAAGATTAAGAAACCGTTAAGTTAATCAAGAACGTTTTATTTTGTATAATTTGCCTCTTCCATCTTGGACAATTCTTTTTTTTTTTTTTAACGGGGTCTTTCATCTCGTATTTAATAGTGATTGATTGCCTTTTCTTGAGTGTATCAATGATCATTTTCTTGTGTCCAAAAATGTTCCCTATTTCTCGGCTAATTCCCATGATGTATCCGTTATTTTTTTGTTTTTCGTTTCTTAAAATTCATTCTCATTATTTTTGAGATGATTTGTTAAAAGAGAGAATAAATAAGAGATAGAAGAAGAGAAATGAAAAGAGGGAAAGTGTGAATATGAAAGATGAAAAAAAGATAGGAGATAAAATGTAAGAAAAAGAGGAGGTAAAGATATGAGAGAGAATAGGGAGAAAAAGAGAGAATAATGAAAAATAATAAAGAGAAAGAAAGAGAGAAGAGATAATGTGAGATAGAAACAAGAGATGTAACGTGTGAGAGAGAGAAGAGATGAGAAGTGAGAGAGAGAGAAGAGATGTGAAGTGAGAGAGAGAGAAAGAGATGTAAAGTGAGAGAGAGAGAGAGAGAGATGTAAAGAGAGAGAGAGAGAAGAGGGGGAAGTGAGAGAGAGAGAGAAGAGATGTAAAGGAGAGAGAGAGAGATGTAAAGTGAGAGAGAGAGAAGAGATGTAAAGTGAGAGAGAGAGATTAAAGAGAGAGAGAGAGAGAGATGAGAGAAGAGAGAGAGGGAGAGAGAGAGAGAGAGAGAAGAGATGTAAGAGAGAGAGAGAGAAGAGATGGGAAAGAGAGAGAGAGAGAGAGAGAGAAGAGATGTAAAGAGAGAGAGAGAGAGAGATGAAATGAGAGAGAGAGAGAGAGATGAGATGTAAAGAGAGAGAGAGAAGAGATGTAAAGTGAGAGAGAGAGAGAAGAGATGTAAAGTGAGAGAGAGAGAGAAGAGATGTAAAGTGAGAGAGAGAGAGAAGAGATGTAAAGTGAGAGAGAGAGAAGAGATGTAAAGTGAGAGAGAGAAGAGATGTAAAGTGAGAGAGAGAGAGAAGAGATGTAAAGTGAGAAAGAGAAGAATTCAGTACTCTTTACTTTGTCTCTAATAAGATTTTCCTATTTCTTAATACTTCACTTAGCTTTTGGAAGGCATCTTTCACTATCTCACTGTGCCTTCAGATTTTGAACTTGCGGTTTCTCCCTTGTTAAAACACTTCCTAGATATTTAAATTTTTGTACTTGTTTGATTTTGGTATTTCCAATTCATAGTTTGCATGGTGTACAGTTCCTCTTGCTGAAAACCATGCATTCTGTCTTCTTACAATTAATGGTTAGTCCTTTCTTTCTTCTTATGTCTGCTATTAGTACTATGAGTTAACGTACCTATATTTTTAAGATTGTATGTGGAAATAACAAACCTTGTAGGATTTCTAATTCTCTCAGAGTTTTTTTACTGTAAAAGTTGTATAAGTCTGTTTTTTTTTTAATGCTCACCATATACAAGTTCCAAGAACCATGTAAGATAAAAGGTTACTGAAGGCTGTTGTTGCGTTAGTTGTAAAAAGACACATCCTTGTCTTACATCTCTTTCTATTTTTGTAGATTTACTGAATTTCCTTTTTATCTATATGCAGCTGGTTTCCTTCAAATTATTCTCTCTTATAAAAAAATACATCAAGCTTTCCTGACAGTTCAAACAGCTCTTTGTGTTATGCCTTGTCAAACGTTTTTTGCATAATCTACAAAACAGGTGTACATCCTTCTGCCTTTGTATCGCTTTTTCTGATATCATTCAGAGCATAGATATTGTGGGAAACTGCCCCAAGTAATCTCTTTCCAAATGACAAAGTCTCTCTGTACAAGCAACACCATGTTCAAGAATGAACTGTCTATACTCTCTCGTGTAGTGTTTTTATGCCCAGCTTGTCTAGCGAAAAAAATTTGCATACTCTCAACCACTCTAGTGAATTCTCCTAGCTCTGAGACTGTGTCTTTCTTAAATTGAGGTGTCAGGGCAACCATATTTCTTTTTTCTTTCCTTCACTCGTTTTGCATGCCAGGCATATATGTGCTTGCTTTGCCACATGAAGTAAGTCATCTTCTCTTCTACAGATATCACATACCTTGCTCCAGTGTCTTTAATGAAATTTTATTGTTTTTGTCCTATTTTCAGGCTAATTCTGCTATGCTCTCTGGACATCAGAATTTGGATGCTGAGTTTTATTATGTGGCTCATTAGGCTTACATTCATTTGCCCCTGGTTTCTCAAATGGTTTGAAAGAGTATCTTGTGAACCATTGCTCCTTGCTCCATGGTGAGGGTGTCATGTACTAAGCTTGCAGTAATATATATATATATATATATATATATATATATATATATATGATACACAACTTTATATATCAGATGAATTGTGGGTAATTCAATAAGAAAATCAAAACCTCCTGTTACTCCCTTTGAAAGGATTTCTTTTTCTTAAGACAAATAATGCACATAAAATGGAATATTGCAAAATAAAATATCACACCCAAAACTGCATTAGTTTCTCATTGTAATAAGGCTGATCAAAATTCCAACTTAAAGAATACACTATTTGCCCTCAGATTATTGTCCTCATCTTTGCTGCTGTTATCACATATATTGATTCAGGTTGATATACACCTGATGAAGGTTGGAGAACAGAACAGCCATTGTGATAACAAAGATGAAACCAACAGTCCAAATGTAAATAGTTTAAATAAGTCCTCATCTTAGAAATTCAGAAAGAAATTGAAGAATGCAGTTTTAATTAAAGAGGAAATAAATTAAGGCAAAAAAAAATATTGAAAGTGCACTAACTTCAGAATCTTCTACAGTATCCAAGATCATAGAAAATGTTTACTTTTCTTGTTTTTTATTTACAAAATTTTATTTATTGAATTGCAATATCCTAAAATTCTATTGAATGTTATATTTATTGAAGTATGCTACAGTTTATTTATTTGATAATTAGTTACGAATTAAAACAAATTACTGTACATGTATTCAAGTTTAAAAATCCATCAACATTCTCTATTGCTAGTAACATTTTTAAAATGCTATTAACATGTTTTTCTTGCATCAGTCAACATTTTCTCTTGCTATAAAATCAGTAAAATTTCTCTATAAAAATCATCTATATATATCTACTAATATAGAAAAGAATGAAGATTTTCAATAATATATGCATATTATTTGGACAGAACTTTTTGAGTTGGAAAGTCTTGGAATGTGGGGTGGGGATGACATTCTGACGTATGGTGAAAAGGGTGCATTGGGCAAAAAAGGTTGAGAACCACTGGTCTACATACATCAGATATCAAAATTTAAAAATTTGAGTTTAGAGTCAAGGATCCCTCAAACGTCAACATTTCTTGATATAGAATAGGAACCAATCTTTGTTGTATTTCTTTCCCTCCCCCATACATCATATGATATCATTGATAAAAACACTATTTTGCTGAAAAGTTCTTTCGAAGGATGAAATACATAAAAGTTGATTTTTTTTATTTTGTCTGTCAATTATCTATCAATCAATTATATATATATATATATATATATATATATATATGAAGACAAATATATGGAAAAACAAAAATCTGAATATGCAAATATGCTGTTTTAATGTTGTTTCAATGTCGACATCAGACATTTCGGTCTAGTAGACCTTCTTCAGGACATAGTTTAGACTCTTTAGGTCCTTTCACTGAATCTAACTAACACCTTTATCCACTGTGCCATGTTGTAATAAATATGGCGACAAAGATGAGGACAATAGTCCAAATAATGTAAATAGTATACATAATACCTCATCTCAGAAATATAGACAGATAATGATGAATTTTTATTTATTAATATGATAGATTTTATTACTCCAAAGCAATTCAAAAAATAACATTTAAGCAATAAAATTTGTTGGATTCATAAATAAAAAAAATGCATCACTCATTTAGAAATTTCTTTGTTCATGTCAGGCAAATTAATGACAAAGTGGAAAAAAATGTTGATACATTTTGTCTGTCAGGTCTTCTTTGGACTAATGTAATGTTTTTGTTTATGTAATTATATACAAGTATGAAAGGAAAGGGGGATATAAACAAATAAATGTTGGCTATAATTGTGTATAGATTGAAAATGCAGAAACATTGGAATTTTTAACTTTAAATGTATTTTTAATAAATAGTCTAGTCAATTTTATATTCTCCTAGTATAGGTCACATTCGATTGGTTAATCATGGCAAAGCCCACAAACCTATTTTTTAAAGTATTCTGTTTTTGAAATTAATCTTTCACTCCTCAGTAGTTTAAAATCACCTGAGGAAACACATTTATGGGGTTGAAATATAATTGCCATGATGTAGAGATTTTAACACATTTTTGTTTTAATATCCTAAAATAATATTTAGCTCTACTCTGTAGTGAGCCCACATTTAAATTAAATGTTACAATTATGGAATTATACTTTATTTGTTCTCACCTTACCTGGATATATATATATATATATGTCTCAAAATAAACACCATCCTGATGATGACATTGTGCTATGTCGAAAGTACTCAGAATAAAAAAATAAGTATCAACACAGTGATTTTCTCTCTTCCTTTAATAATGACACCAAAAAGCTAGTCTGTGAATATGAAAGGATCCAATTGAAAGTAAGTAGGCAAAACTTGTCTAAATTATTCAATAAGACATGTCTCTCTCTCTCTCTCATATATATATATATATATATATGAAAGGAAACAATGCCCAATTTTATCTTTGGTTTGTTAAGAAGGAAATGCCAATTCTCTTCTGCTCAGATAAGTTAAGTGGAAATGTTTCCCTTCCTTTCACTTCATCCAGGTAATCAGGAACGCCAGACTTATTCATTTCTTAAGATGGAATGCTATTCTTACAGCCAATGAAACCTGATCACCAAAGACTAAGTGCTCTGGTGAAGCAGTTTCTAAACCAATAACAGGCCACTCTGCAGTCACTTTACATTAAAGTGTTTGTAAAAGATACTTACTCCCAAATCCCCATGATAGTGAACATGGACCCCAAAATAATCACAAAATTGAAAACTTGCTTTTCACCTGTCTAAAGGCATAGCTTAATGGTTAGCGTAGCTAGACTGGTTGATTATTTAGACTAAGTAGTGAGTTTGACCTTCACTGGGTGCCCTGTATTTGACATTTAAAAAAAATCAAAACAACAACAAAGATAGACCTACCATAAAATCAACCTACCAATAATCAACATAGCTTAATGGTTAGTGAGGTTAGTCTGGTTGACCATTTGTTTGATCCTCATTGGGTGCCCCATACAAAAATTCAACATTTAATAAAGTATGACATGTTGGAAACTCAATCAACCACCAGTCGGCATGGCTTAATGGTTAGTGATGCTAGTCTGGTTGACCATTACTACTAAATAGTTTGATCCTCACTGGGTGCCTCATAGAAAAATTCAATATTTAATAAGCCAACAAAAGTTGGGATGTTGGAAACTCAACCAACCATCAATTGGCATGGCTTAATGTTAGTGATGCTAGTCTGGTTGATCATTACTACTAAATAGTGAGTTTGATCCTCACTAGGTGTCCTGTATAAAATTCAACATTAAATAGCCCAACAATGGTGGACATATTGTAAACTCAAACAACCAATAATTGATATAGATTAATGGATAGTGATGTTTAATCTAGTTGACCAGGTAGTGACTTTAATCCTCATTGGGTCCCTACATAAAATCGGACATTAAATAACCAACAAGAGTGGACCCCCATTGTAGAATCAACCAACCTAAAGTAACTTTAGGTAGGATAACGGTTATTGATGCAGAAAGTGGAATCCCTGAGCTGATTTTAAATTCCAACTTGATCTGTTTCATTCACATAGGCATGAATGTCCTTAGAAAAGGCATGCATCACTCTTCTTTCTCCCAGGTAAGGATTAAATATTACATAATATAAATGGGAACTCTAGCCTTGGGTTGTAGCCTGAAAATCATTCTGAATTCAAGTTAGAAGAAGAATCACTTTGAATGAAAAAGAATGGAGAAGGCAACTGAAAACCACTCCACACTCTTCCGCAAGAAGTCATGGCAATTCGCAGATAGTAAAGAAAAGGAAACTGTGGAGAGCTGTGATCACTTGAACCCGAAAGAGACCCGTTTAAAAAAGAAAAATGTTAAAATCAAGTGGTTAGATAGGTATTTTTTTAAAAATCTCATTTCACTCCAAAGAAGGAACTAAAGCCACTAGGACACAAGGAGTTACTGAGCATTACAGTGTATTTTAAAAAATACTATTCATCATTATCATCCTTCGACCTCCCTTGGTCGGAACTCCATTTACAATCCCTTTCCACAATGTTCAGTCCTGTATTGCTGTCCCCAGATCCCCAATGTCCAACCCTGATTCCTGAGCTATGGTGTTTGGGAAAAGTCAATTTTCATGAGAAGACATTTCCAGAAGGATGTTATAGAAATAAGGATGAAACAATTTCCTTGTCTGCTCGGTGGCAGTAGTCAGCAAAATATTAAAAATACTATTAAAGATAGAGAGAACAATAAAAAAAAAAAGAATTAAGAAGAGAAAAGACTACAACTGACATTGCATTTAGAAATTTTTCAAGATCAAAGCAAGAAACCAGAAAAAAGTTCCACAAGAGAGATGTTCGAGAAAAGAGACTGTTAGCATAGAACTTACAGTTGCATTGAGCTGTTTCAGTTGTAAAATGATCAGACCTTGCTGCCAATCTAGTACTGCACAAAAATTTATTAAGCCTACATACCAGTGAGGAAAATTCATCAAACAATTACCATGAAATTATTTATAGAAAAAAAGGAAAAAGAAAAAAAGTGAAGCAATATTACAGCGGTGGAAAAATAACTGAAGCCGAGATGCCAGGTCAGAACAAATAACATTGAGTTTAAAATTGATTGATTCATTCATTTTCTAAGGCTTATCAATCATTTATAGGTTATTTAAAGCCAGAAAATATATAAAAATATTATAATGGTTTTACTGATTAACAAATTAACCCATAGTTGGAGGAAGAAGAAATAGATTCATAACTTTTTCCAAGGTTATTTGCATATAAGTGAATATAATGAACCTGACTTGAATTGGAACTTGGTTCTCCAATTAACAATTCCAAGTTATTATCAATTACACCACCTGCACATCCAAGCTTATAGCACTTGGTACTACCAAGTGGTCACCCATCTAAGTACTGACCAGGCACAACGTTGCTTAATTTTGGAAATCATATGGGGAACAGGTGTTACAATGTAATGTGGCCATAAGCCAGTTTAAAATAGATAATCTGAAATAAATCCAGGAGAAAATCCCAGTCGTATAAATTTTTATCAACAATTCATAGAATTAAAGCAGGTAAGTGTGGTGAGAGGTCATGCAGGTGCAGGTGGTGCAATAATTTGAGACTTGGAAATGGAAATTGGTGTGCCAAGTTCAAATTTAAGTCAAGATCATTACATTTACTTGAAAATATCTTTAGGTAAGGAATGAATCCATTTCTTTTCTTCTCTTCTACCAGCTATGGCTCAAATTGCAGGGCAGCCTGGCCTCTGTAGCCATAGTTGGCAACCAGTATAGGAGAAAAACAATTCTGAATTCAAAACCCTATGTGACCCATACTTGAACTGTAACTAAGGTCCACTCAGCATAATTGCAGTATAAACCACAGGTTGGCTCTGAGTGTTGGAGATTTATTTATTTTTTACAGTCTATCAACCCTTTGCAGGTTATTTAAATTCAGAAAATATTTTTAGATTGTAAGAATTTAATTTGAGATAATAACGATTTAGTGATAAATGTCTTACTAATTAACCCATATCTGGTGGGGGAGAAGAGGTGGCATAATACCTTTTCCAAGGGTATTTGCACATAAATAAATTTAATGAACCCAAATGGAATTGGAACTCAGCTCTTCGATTAACAAGTCTAAGCCATTAGACATTACACCACCAGCATATCCAAGCTAGCAGCACCTGGTATTCTCAAGTGGTCACCCATCTAGGTACTGACCAGGTTTGATGCTGCTTAACTTTGTTGATCATACAATAATCGGAATAGAGATTATGACTGTGTGAGTGTGTGTGTGTGTGTGTTCATATGCCAATTTACAAAGTATATTCTTTCTGCTTAAATGCTATGATGGACAGATTTTTTAATTAAATTTATTAATATTTGAAAACAAATTATCAGTCCTTATTGATCCTTTTTCTCAGAATCTGTCGAAGGATGATTTCCATTATCATTAATTCGTAGTAATGTTGTTATATCAAGTAGATCATATGAAAGAGCAAAAAAAAAAAATTCTCCAATGTCCTCCAATCAAAATAAGTTCGATCTTCCAAGATAATGCTCAATATATTCTTTTTTTCATTTTTGTTTTGCAAATTAGATTTTTATTTGGTCCATTTGCATTTCTGAATCTGAATAATGAGCATTTAGAGAGGATCTGCATCAGTTGACCTACCAAACATCTCTAATTAATTACAAAAATGATTTTCAAAATGCAGAAAACATATTAGCCAGTAGGAAGGTGTTTTATTCTTCTGCTGCTTATTCAAGCTCAGAACAGCCATAAACAGAACAAATTTGCAATTTCACAAAGCAGTGTGCCATTTTAAATCTTACTCATGTGTAAGGTGACTCATAACATTCATAAGTTTCCCCATATCTTAATCAATGTTGTATTCTTATACCTGATTAGTTTACAAGGATGTGCAGGTGGTATAATGAATACCAGTTTGAAATGAGAAATTGGAGAGCAGAGTTCTAATTTCAGTTGACTCCTTTACATTCACTTATGTGCAAATACTCTTGGGAAAGTTATTAACCCCACTATTTTCCTCTCCCCTTGCTAGGGTTAAATAGCAGAGTAGACTTGACTCTCTAGCTGTAATTGGCAATCAGTCTAGCAGGAGGACAACACTGAATTCAAAATCATATGTGGCGCTGGGATCAAACACTGGGTTGCCTTTTGGTAAGGTGTAGTAGATAGACCCACCCTAGCCAGGGTATGGTGATGTCAATGGATGCAGGATGCTGGCTGTGGTCAATGGCAAGATGTAAAAGACCAGATTTGTGGCATTGAACTGCAATGGTGTCGTGCAAAATGTTCCGTCATATGGAACAATGAATGAGACTTAATTATTCAGAGTCAGATAGAAAGAACAGAAACACATTCAAGAGTTTATTGAAAACTTTTTTACACATTGAAATCTGTGGAATATTAGTCGAAAGGTATCGAAGAGCTGCCTGTTAAATTGCAAGAAATTATTGCAAATAATGGTGAATATATGATTGAATAAAATGTAATTGTACTTTATTCTTTTATGAATTAAGTCGATTATAAAAAAAAAACAGAAATTATTTATGATACAACCCAACATTTTACAGAACTTGGTAATTGAAGAAAAATTCTCAAGCGCTTTTTGTCTTAAAATCTATAATTCCATGATCAAAAAGAATAATCTTGTTATATAATACGCCATGTGTATTTAGTGATTTTCCAAGCGTAGCTTAGATGTGGAACAAGGCCGAAAGTAGGGGGCACCCAGTGAGGATTGAACTCACTACTCAGTTGTAATTGTTTTAGTGAGACAATCTTGCTCACCATTACACCACCTCGAGGTGCCCAAGTGTATTCGTATATATTTTGTTTGCAATTTTAAATATTACTACTGAAAGGGAGGTAATCATAATCTGAATTGCAACTTCTTTGTTATGACAATGGTTAACTTTTGAAGATGCTTTCGAAACTGGAAACATGAAAGAGTAGAACTCAACAATAATTATTGGAAAGAATTATAAAAACTCACATGTAGAAATCTAATATTAGTAAAGGCTTAACGAAACTTGGCGTCATTTTATGCCTTGGTTTGGTTGGTTTGTTTAACAGCACATCAACTCTTTATGGGTCATTCAATGCTGAAATTGTGAGCTTTGGTAATATTTTCTTTCCAAAAATGTATTGTTGGTTGATTGCTCTCCATGCCCGCCCCCATGTGCCAGTGGTACTCCTGCTTTGCTTCAGGTGAAATGCTTAGAAAAAAAAAAAAAAAAAAGGTGTGGAATTCGGTTGCTCTTTTCTATTGCCCACCCTTCATAAACACTTGATCATGCAGCAATCGATTATTACCTTTTTCAATCGTTGGAAAATTCAGGAGATTGTCTAAAACTTTTTCACATCAAAAACTGCGGAATTTTAGTCGAACGTTATCAAAGAGCTGCCTGATAAGTTGCAAGAATTCATTGCAAATAATGGTGAATATATGATTGAATAAAATGTAATTGTACTTTTCTTTTTTTTTTTTTTAAGAATGAAATTTTTAAACAAAAACTATTTGTCTCGGTCTAATATATGTTATTACGGATACAATGTTTCAACCAAGTTCACTCTGGCCATCTTAAGGTGTCCATTATTAATATAATTTCTATGAACTGATTATTTTTGAGGCCTTGTGATATTGTTTCTTGCTCATTCATACTGAATATCAGTTGAACTGTTATGTAATATCATTCCCCCTATATGGCAGTGAATGCTGAACAATCAAAGATGAAGAGAAGAGTTGAAGCAACAGAAATGTGGTTTGAAGAAGGATTCTGAGAGTAGCATGGACTGAACCCCAAAAAGGACATTAATACATAACATTAGGAAGAGACGGTTGAAATTCCTAGGGCACATAATGAGGAAAGAGGGTTTGGAAATTTTCATACTCACAGGATATATTGAAGGTAAGAGGGGCAAAGGAAAACAATGCATAACCTAACTAGTGAACGTAAACAGATGGCAGGACAAGGTTTAGGAAAGTTAAGATAAAGACAAAATTTGTTAAGAGCTACAAAGGATAGGAAATTGTGGAGAGCCATGATCACCAACCTTATGAAGGGACATGGTAAATAGAAGAAGAAAAATACAGAGACAACTGCCACAATGTATTAAACATTTTTCTAGAAACAAAAAAAAATGAGTACTGAACTGTTACAAAATATCAGTCCTCCCAAATGGCTACAAATACTGGACAATCTCCTCAAAGATGAAGAAGAGAAGCGAAGCAGCAGAAATATGGTTCTGCAGAAGGATGCTGAGAATACCACAAACCAAACATGTGAGCAATGACAAAGTTGCAGAGAAATTGAAAACAAAAAGGACCCACATACTTAACATCAGGGAGAGGTAGTTGAAATTTCTAGGGCACGTATTGAGGAAAGAGGGCTTGGAAAATCTGATACTCACAGGACAAATTTAAAGCAAGAGGAAAACAATGCATAAATTACCTACCAAGCTTGAGTAAATGGATGATGGAATAAGGTTTAGAAGAGAGTGAAAAGACAAAATTTATTAAGAGCTACAAAGGACAGGAAATTGTGGAGAGCCATGAAACTTGAGGCCAAGGTAATGGGGTTCTACAGAAGTCTGTTGAGAATACCATGGACTAAACAGCACTAATTCTTTAGAGAAAAATGAAACAAGAAGGACACTTAGAATGATAAAATGACAAATAAAATTTCTAGGCCACATAATGGGGAAAGAGGGCTTGGAAAATTTAACACTCTCAGGACATTTTGAAAAGACAGAGGAAAACAGCAAATAACCTACCTAATGACCTTGTGTAAATGGTTGGTCCAGTGGTGATTAGGAGAGATAGCAAGAAAACAAATATTATGAAGATCTACAAAGGAGAGGAAGTTGTAGAGAATCATGATCGCTCACGTCCTGAAGGGGCACAGAACATAGAAGAAGTTATGAATACCTGTCCCAGAGATTGAACTCACTCCTACTAGGTAACTGCAATGTTTTTTAAGCAATGCCTCTAACAACTATGTCACTATCCCAAAGGATATCAATGTTGCATTTTTCGTTTTAAATTAAATGCCAGATAGTTTTGACATTTAATTATCCTGATGGGTTTAATTCAGATTCTTCTTTTATGTGCCATGTCCCTTCAGGATGTAGGCGATCATGGCCCTCCACTTCCTCCTATTCCTTCTAGCTCTTAATAATTTTTGTTTTTTGTTATTTCTCCCAGACTGTTCCACCATCCACTTGTTCAAGCCCATTAAGTATGTCACATATTGCTTTCCCTTGTCCTTCTTTCCCTCTATCCACCCTGTGAGTATCAGATTTTCTAGGCCCTCCTTTCTCATTATGTGTCCCAAAAATTTCAGCTGCTTCTTTCTGATGTTAAGTATGATTTTCCTCTTTGTTTCCATTCTCTCCAAAACCTTATTGCTCACATGTTCGGCCCATGGCCTCCTCAGCATTCTTCCATAGAACCACACTTCTGTTGTTTCAAGTCTCTTTTTCATTTTTGAGGAGACTGACCAGCATTTGCTGCCATACAGGACAGATATCATATAGCAATTCAGTTGTTTTTTCCTTTGTTTTCAATGGAACTTTCCTGTCTCGTAATAATCTGTTTAGCTTTTGGAATGTGTTTTTGGCTATCCAAATACATCTTCAGATTTCAGTGTCGCACTTTCCGTCCTCTGTCTAAATACTTCCCAGATATTTAAAGTGAGCCTGTCAGATTTCACTTAAGCAGTGTTTTTATCCATTAGTTTGAGTCATTCAAAAAAGCCAACTACCCTTGTTCAATGGAGAGATAAATGACATCACAACAATAAATTAGCTGACAAGATTTGCTCTGGCAGGAACAGCAGACTGAACACAATTTTCATTCATCGATTGAATAAAAGGTCAAGTTTGAAATTCCAAGAAGTTTAATAACCATATCAAAAGGTTATTAAACTATAGAAGAAAAAGACAATTTACACATAGTTAGAGATAACAAATTAAAGTCAAATTTATACAATTTCTGTCTAAGTCACACACAGGCCACATTCTATTCAAAAGAAATTTTAAAACAAACACAAATATACCAGAGTGCTGGCCATTATTGATGCAACTCTCACTTGCCACAGATATCTACAACTACATCCATGCATTTCCCTTATATAGGCTATAAGAGAAGCTGGACAGAGAACAGAAGACAGGGAGCAGGGAGAGAGACTTCGCACACATGCTAACCACAGAGACTACGCAAGATCATGGCTGGCTGCCCATCTGACCATTAGGCTGTGAAAACAACCTCCTGTGAACACAGGAAGAGAACAAACTCAACTATCAGCACAATAAGTCCATACCTATAGCTGACAAGCAACCGAATTAAACATCCTCCTTTTTCATGCTCTCATTTCACACCTTGGACACTGTACATTCGAACACTACACTATAACTTACCAGAGACATTTTCATATCTTGTAAATGAATAATAAATCTTTGGTCATTTCTCCAAACCAGTGTCTAATTTGTTTCCTTACTCCAACCAACTTCCACTTCAGATCAAAACCACATTAGAAAGTTGGAGGGTACACTGGCAGTGTTAAACTCCTGTTGGATTCACTTTTTTTTTAAACTCTGGTCACCTTCACTCTGTGTAGGTCTACCTTTTCCAAACTGCCATTTTGCCAAGGGGGATTAACTCAACAGCCAGAAATGGTGCAACGATAAGAATAAGGATACTAGTCGATCAAGTGAGTGTATAATAATGATAAGTCTGAGAAGATTGCCAACTAGGACAGAGGGCATAATGGCTGAATCACTAGTTTTGGGGGTAACTATTTGGTCATATCTGGGACTCTAACAGGTGCTACCACCAGTGACAGGATTGACTTGGGAATAACAGCAATTAAGAGATGGTTACATGCTCCTCAAAACCACATGATCAGAGGCCTTGCTGCTGGATGCAATTTATCATCATACCCAGGACACCAAGCTGAAGATGCCAGTCCAAGTAAATTAGTATATAACTCTATAAGTTTATTTCTTGAAGATTTTATCAGAAGTATATAATAGTAGTTACAGTGTGATTGAACTTAAAATTAAAAATAAAACGTTTTCTTTCCAATATGATTGATTTATCATTTTGTTTTACAAGTTACCCGAAGCTATTATTTCACTGATAACACTTAAATTACTTCATCCGTTCCTATGATGCCCTACAAAGGATTCAGATGATCAATTTTTCAAGTTGAAATTCGAGATACCTTTTGAAGGAAATTACTGCTAGGGAAAAATGACACACTACAAAAGTCTTTTCTCCTGAATTTTTTTTTTTTATCAGCTTCCTCTTTTTTTTCTGGATGATGCTTGAGCAACAGTATTTAGAGTAAGGCAGGAAAATACTGGGAGCCATTTGCAAAAAATGGCTGCCACTTTAGTGACAGTTTATCTGTGCATTATTAGACAAAACAAAAATTAAAAAAATAAAAAAGGAGAGGAAAGTGAATCTTTAAAATATGATCAACTAATATGGCTTCTTGATTACGAGTTTGTAAAAAAAGTGTTACATGTAAAATTATAGCAACCTTAAAATTAACTAAACCCAATATTCCTGTTCATTGAAATGAGGATGGTATTGTTTTTTTTTTTTTTATGGCTCTATAATACCAATTTCTCTCCAAATATTAGAATTTCATAAATGTGTAATGAATGCACAAAAAAGAAACCTGTTTTAAACTAGGCCAAACAACAAACATGGATAATGTTCCAATAGGATTCAATACTCCATCCAATAATTACAATTGTTTTCTTAATAATTAATATTTCTTATTAATGCACAAAAAAGAAACTGGTTTTGAACTGGACTTTATTTTCCATAATTATTATTCTTATTATTTTTAAAATATTTCTTATTTTTCTGAATTATTATGCTTGTTAGTTCCTTAAAATATATGTTACACCCTTCCATTATTTCAGATAATCAATAGACCATTCCTGTATGATTGCAAGGATAGATGAAGGAAAGACATATCAAAGGCCCTGTTTGGTTTTTGGAAAGATATAAAGATAGAAACAAATACTTTCATGGTAATTGATCCGAGGAGCTGCATTTGCTGGTTCCCAGACTTCATGAATTCAAGCGTCCTACGAGTCTGGCATCCCGCTCTTGCCCTTTCACTGTCGAAACTATTAAATGTAGCTGTCTCTTCTACTCCAATAGCTTCATATCTTGCACCTCTCGCCTGTGGAACTCCCTTCCCTATTCCAGTTTCCCTGAAAGCTATAATCTCCAACTATTCAAATGTAATGTCAATCAACATCTCTAGTTGCCTTGATCTAGCCACTATCCTTCTCCTCATCTTTTCCTTTATAACTTCTATCTGATCTTGCTCCAAATCTTCTGTAATCCCTTGCATCCTAGTGGCTTACCACCTTGCTTGGGGTGAAACGCTTAAAAAAAAAAAAAAAAAAAAAAAAAAGAAGGAAAGAAGGAAAGAAAAGATAGAGGCAGTGATAACACTTACATATTTCAGTGAAACAGAGTACGTTGTCAAGTTTTAATATATTTATGAAACTTATTCAATAATTAACTCAAAAAATAAGATACATAAAAAAACTTAAATAGAAAGCTGTGAGATTTTCATAAGTATTTCTACTTCTAATTATTATTATTATTATTTTAAAAAGATTTCTTTTTCCCCAGTATTTGTTTTCTAATCACAAGCTGGGTCACAACGATGGCCATGGATGTGATTTTCTTTTTGTTTCTAAATTAAACTTAATTAAACAAAAGACAGCTATTAACAAAAAACTTAAATGAACAAAGCCCTTCGTAAGATATAGGCTGTGCCTGTTAAAACCATTTTTTGGAATTTCCTGGAGAGATTAGGGCACCACTAGGGATTTTTGTTGATTTGTTGTTGAGTTTCTTTCTTTACCAGACACAAAGCCCCAACCACAACAGGAACACTTAGTTTTAAATACTTAAATATTATAAATAATTTTAATATGTGTTTCAAAATAATAATAACAACATTAATAAGTATACGTGTTACTTAATAATAAGTGATACATTTAGGTATTACTAGCAGTAGAGCCTGGCGTTGCCCGGGGATGTAACAGTAAGAGATAGATCAAGTATCGACCATCATAAAGACTGAAAAATAATATTGACAAAGATTATTGTTTAAGGTTGACGGACACGCATGTCTTAATTATTTTTTTTTTTTACGAATTGTTCAAACCCAAACTCAAACAAAAACATTGTTTTCAATCATTATGAGTCTACCAATTGAATAGAATTTTAATATAAACAATTGTCTTGTAAATGGAATTTTTAAAGCATTCTGAATGTAAAAATAAAGAAAAAAGTGTGCAAGACAATAAGAAACACTACCTGCCAAAAGAAAAAGTGAAGCTATGTTGAAATCGGTTAAAAAATGTAGGAAATCCGATCCCATATACACACACACACACACACACACACACACACACACACAAACAACCTGGGTGTTATAAGTATAACTCGATATGAGTTGTCCTCCTTTCATTCTGGTGACTTAAACGTGTTTTCAAATTGATTTCATGCAAAAACAATTGTGTTTTTCTAATTTTTGGCACTGTCACAACCACCACAAGGTAATTTTACACAGTCCTGTGAAGTTTTGTTGAAATTGGTTGAAAAATGTAGGAAATCCGATCCAATATATAAACGTACAGACACACACACACACACAATCTGCGTTTTATAATAAGTAAGATTTTGTATGCATATTAAATATTTTATACATATTTCAAGATGATATCTACTGTGGAAAATATATTTAATATGACTTGTTTATTTAGTATAATAATAGCTACTAAGTTTTTATGTCTTTCCTTACATTTGGTGCTGTGTAGTAATTTTAGTATAATCTACTAATATTTGTCTTAGGTTAATAGTTGCATTTTGGTTGTTTGTGATGCAATGATTTGTGTGTGCTTGAATTACACTAAGTTCAGATATAGATATTCAGCCACATTTCTGGTTATCAAACAATAAATATCTATTATTCAAAGTATAATTGTGACAAGTAGCCATTTTATCATTTCAGTCATCAGAAATAGCCGTCATAATGAGATTATATTTACCTTCCTTCTCTAGAGAGTTCCACTCATTACTCTAGCCATAGCAGGAAAAGCACTTCAGATAATACTAAGGAGTGGCTTTTCACAAATGTTACACATGAGAGCAACAACCTGACATGGAATTATATCAGGGGATTGTAAATTCACACAGAGATGTTTAAAGCTTAAATAAATCAGGCAAATATCAGACACATCCCATAGGTTTAAATGAAACTACAAGACCAAAAACAAATATATTATGAAAGTATCTGCATTAGAGATGTAGAGTAAGAGGGTGCAGTTTCATTTACAGATTCAAATTATTGATTTCCACAAGTATAGCATGCTTGTAAAATCCTTGTAAAAGCAGTGATAAATAGTTAGGGCATTGTAAGCATCGTACTAGGTTTAGTTGTTATAGCTTGTTGATACAGATTTAATGACCATCTGGATTGACAGCTTGCAGATTTTCAAACCAACTGGACTGACAGCAGATTCTCGGATCATCTGGATTGACAGCTTGCAGATTCTCGGACCATCTGGATTGACAGCTTGCAGATTTTCAAACCAACTGGACTGACAGCAGATTCTCGGATCATCTGGATTGACAGCTTGCAGATTCTCGGACCATCTGGATTGACAGCTTGCAGATTCTCGGATCATCTGGATTGACAGCTTGCAGATTCTCGGACCATCTGGATTGACAGCTTGCAGATTCTCGGACCATCTGGATTGACAGCTTGCAGATTCTCGGACCATCTGGATTGACAGCTTGCAGATTCTCGGACCATCTGGATTGACAGCTTGCAGATTCTCGGACCATCTGGATTGACAGCTTGCAGATTCTAGGACCATCTGGATTGACAGCTTGCAGATTCTCGGACCATCTGGATTGACAGTTTGCAGATTCTTGGACCATCTGGATTGACAGCTTGCAGATTCTTGGACCATCTGGATTGACAGTTTGCAGATTCTTGGGTCATCTGGATTGACAGCTTTCAGATTTTCAGACAAACTAGTCTGACAACTTGCAGATTTTCAGAAAAACTGATCTGATAATTTACATTAAAAGCCTGCAAGTACATTCTGAAATTTTTCCAAATTATTGATTTCAGTCTATATCGTATTTTTCCTGATTTGGCAACGAATACAGGATAGTTTCTTTAACATAAAGAATAATTGTGAAGCAATCAACACTTAGTTCTATAGATGGATGCTAAGAATACCATAGATGGAACATGTAAGCAATGATGAAGTTCTAAAGAAAATGGTAACATGAATGACACTCATACTACAAATCAGAAAGTGAAATTGTAATTTCTACAACACATTATAAGGAAAGAGAGATTTGAGAATTGTATACTCACAGTATATATTTGGGTTAAATGTACAGAAAGAAGCAGTGAGTAACTGTAAGCGTTCTGAAAGCAAAGGAATTATTTGTCGCAGATTACTTCCACAACAAAGAAAAATCACTGTAAGTACAGACTCGAATATCAGGGGCAGAAAGAAATGCTGAAGACTCGATTTGCCGGTATTATCTCGAATCACAATGCGTGTAACCAGTCAGAAAAATAACTCCTTCTCTAACAAACACCGAAGCCAAAAATGCCCAAATTTTGCGCTCCCGAATTGAGAACACCAATTGCTTTTATCAGCAGAACCTATTTTTTTCATTCGTCGACAGCTGGGATAGGATGTTCTGTAATTTGCATATCAAAATACTTTTATAGCGACTCCTGTGATGGACTTGTTTTTTCTTTAATTCAATTATTCCATTTTCAGCATGTTATGCGGAATACGTGCCCTTCTGTTTGGTGAGTAATTTTCTTTTTCGCCACTCTTTCCATCATAGAATACACGCGACACGCTGTCGCTTGGTTTGACGAGGTAAGTCACCATTTTCTTCGCTATTTCTTTGCTATCTTACTTAATGAGTTTATGTGAAAGGATGGCAGAGTAGGTTTCTGTTAAGGATGATAAAGTGTCAAACATTACATTTATTTTTATTTTTAATTATTTCACTTCAAGTAAGGCAATAATGTTACAAAGACACAGGGAGTTACAGGTAGTGAAAGAGAATTAGTAGATTTTTAGTAAGGAGAATTGAGGAAAGAAAAATAAAGGAACTGGGTTCAGAAAGACAGAAGATGGAAATTGATGTTGCATTTAAATTTTTGAAGAGTTTTTTTTTTTTTTGAGCTCCACAGACAAGAAACTGTTAGAAGAAAAGAAATGATTGCATATAGTTCAATAGTAAAACAGTGAGACTTACTTTCCAATGTGGTAGCATTCTTAAATTCATACAGTTGAGGAACTAAGGGAAAAAGTGCATCAGAATAATTGCCGTGAAAATATTAGGGAAGCCATGTTACATTGGAGAGTAAGTTGTGGAGAGTCAAGATTGGCATTTAAAAGATCATCTCATTTCTTTAAAATATTTTGATTGTACTATTCTACAGTTATCTTCACGTATAAAATCTGGATAAAAATGGGGCAAGATTCTTTATTTTCTGCTGGGATGAGCAAATCAGAAAAGGGTGAAGATAAAATGGTATCTAATATACTGAGTTGACAAACCCCTAAGGTTAACATCTCACACCAATGCACGTAACGAAAGTAATTCTAGATTTATATGAGACTGATCTTCAATCTGTTCTATATGTTGAATTACTCCACCTCATCTACTGGAAGACTTCTGATGTCCACTAATTCGGTGGCACTGTATGAACCCCAGTATAAAATTAAAGGACTCAAACATTCACTTTTTTTCTCTCTTTACCCACCTGCCGTTTCCCTTCTATGGGAACTTCTTGAAATGACACGGTAGATAGCAAATGACAAGGATGGTAGGCACCCAATGAATGGAAACACCACATTAAATCTCATTCTGGTACCACTCAACCCACCAGTCAACACATTGTACAGCATACATTACATTGGTTTTCATCAACCACTAGGTGTATTATTATTAGTATTATTGTTTCTGTAACAGAATGTATGGTTGTCAGCAAAACAAACAGCCCAAAATATGAATGACAAATTGGAGAGACCAAAATCAAGTAAGTATAAAAATTTAAATATCTGCGAAGTGTTTTAACAGGGGGCAGAAAATGTGATGCTGAAATCTGAAGGTGCATTGGAACAGCAAAAAATGACTTCCAAAAGCTAAGCAAAGTATTAAGACACAGGAAAATATCATTAGAAGAAAAGAGCACTAAAATGATATGTGAAATTGAGCATATTATATAGCAGTGATTTCTAAAAGAAATCTGACAGATGAGGTGGTGACAATTTCATATATATATATATATATATATATATATATATATATATATATATATATATATATATATAACTATCACCATAAATTGTTTTAATGGGGCTGTGAATTTCAGTTTGGTCACATCCTTTGCATGTCAAAATTTCTGCCACTGACCACCATTTTATATGCACATAATACACATCTCTGTTAATATATAATGTTAATATACACTGAATTTATACTAAGTATATTTGAACATCACATTTAATTTTTAATATCACATTTAATAAATATTCAAAACTTTCTATCTCAAATGATAAATGACAAAAGGCAATACTTATCAAGCAATCCTTGTAGCCAAATATTCAAATATAGCTTCTGAGAGATCATTAGATAAGTTACTATATTAACCAAAGCCAAATGGTAGAAAGCAATATCTATCAAGCAATCCTTGTAGCCAAATATTCAAATATAGCTTCTGAGAGGTCATTAAATAAAATGTCTATTTATAATGTCATTTCACCATTTAGTGAAAAGAAAATTCAATTAGATAAACTGAATTATCAAGTATGTAAGCTAATATAAGTCGGAAATGAAGAAGAAATTTAAATGTACAGAAACAACACAGCAGAAGACAAAGTCTCAACTAAACTCTAACTGATTATAGATTTCATGGGAGAGGAAATTGTTGCTACCATGGCAGCAATATTGTTTATCTCATTGACTTCATCACTTGTTTTCTTTACATTGAGATGATTGATGAAAAAAATGAAAAGTTTAAGAAGTGATAGAATCTATCTATGGAATTTATGGTAAATAAACTGAAAGAAAAAGTTCAAAGACTTATCTCCTGACTCAGAGTTTTGCAGAAATGGCTCCACTCTTCAGAGAAGAGATAAACCATGAAGAGTGGAGCAATTTTGAAAAGAAAAACTCAAAGAAAGGTGATAATGTGTTAAACATTTTATTTCAGTTTATTCACTGTCTTCTCTATCTACAAAACCCTCTTGCCTTAAGAGGCATTATCCTTCAGTAATAGTAAAAGAAATCGGAGAGCCGAGTTTGAATTCCAGTTAAATCCATCACATTTACTTATGTACTAATACCCTTGGGAAAGGTATGAATCCTCTTCCAAAAGTTAAGTAAAGTATTAACAAACAGAAAAATTTTGTTAGAAACAAAGAAAAGAGTATTGAACTGCTACATGATATCAGTCCTCCTATATGAGTGGTGGATAATCTTCTCATAGACGAAAAGACTTGAAGCAACAGAAATGTGGTTCTACAGAAGGATGCTGAGAATACTATGTACCGAACATCAGAGTAATGTTGAAGTTTAAAAAAAAAAGGAAACAAAAAGGACACTTATAGTTAACATATATTAATCTGCATCATTTACAAATATTACTTCCCCTTTTACTGTATAATGGAATCCCCTCAAAATATATTGTTAAATATATTAGTTCTATATACCATAATTCTCCATGTATTATATGCATTTATTTCTAAGAGATAATAAGCAAAATCAGAGGTGTGTATTATGCTACAAAAAATCTTTAAAAAATTGCAGTAAAATAAAATAAGAATTATCATAAAAGTAAATTAGAATAATATCGTTCTATGTTCTATGTTTAAAACCAATTTTTAAATAAAAACTGCTGGCCTTAATGAAATTGGAGAAGTACATTTTATAGGGTTTGATTACCAAAAAAGGAGTGTGTATCATGCATGAGGAGAAGCATTTTCCCACACTTTCAGCACAATTTTAGGGGTGCATATTATGGATGAAGGCATATTATACATGGGGAATTACGGTATTTGAAATTGCAGTAGCCTGGCTCTCAATTTCAGTCAAGTTTGTTTTAGGTGCTGCCATGGAAGGATATGACTACACAACCAAGTAATTCAAATCCAACTTACATTGGAAGGACTAACATTTTACTTGGTGAAAACAGTCACCTACGGTGTGCTAAAGGTTAACATCAGGAAGAGATAGTTGAAATTTCAGTAATAGTCTTCAAGATCACTGTAATAACTAGTGCTTCACTTGGTATTTACTAAGCCACGCTTAGTTTGTTATGAGACCAAATGTGTGAAGCACCTGATAAAGATCAAACTCATTTAGGCAGTAATGGTCTGTGAGATTATCTAACTAACATGGTACCAGATTACAAGTTTTGTTATTTAGACCAGCATGATCATTGTGGTAGTTGTATTCATATCTCAGCCATTGTATCTCTCTGGCTCTCTTTAGATGTCTGTCGGGTTGCTACAGTAGCTTGTTAACCTGGGCAAGACCCCCTTAACAAATTTAATAATAACAGCAAAAAGCTGATGCTTAACAGCATAGAGGAGAAGAAGATGAAAAAAGGCAAAAGTGAATAATAATAATGGGAAAAAGAAGATGATAGTGAATAAGATGGAGAAGTAGGAAATGAAGAAGATGAGGATAAAGAAGGAGGAAAAGGCAGAGGGGAATAATAATAATAATAATAATAATGGGAAAATGAAGATGATGGTGAATAGGATGGAGAAGTAGGAAATGAAGAAGATGAGGATAAAGAAGAAGGAAAAGGCAGAGGGGAATAATAATAATAATAATAATGGGAAGAAGAAGATGATGGTGAATAGGATGGAGATGTAGAAAATGAGGAAGATGAGGATAAAGAAGAAGGAAAAGGCAGAGGGGAATAATAATAATAATAATGGGAAGAAGAAGATGATGGTGACTAGGATGGAGAAGTAGAAATGAAGAAGATGAGGATAAAGAAGAAGGAAAAGGCAGAGGGGGAATAATAATAATAATAATAATAATAATAATGGGAAGAAGATGATGGTGACTAGGATGGAGAAGTAGAAAATGAAGAAGATGAGGATAAAGAAGAAGGAAAAGGAAGAGGGGAATAATAATAATAATAATAATAATGGGAAGAAGAAGATGATGGTGAATAGGATGGAGAAGTAGAAAATGAAGAAGATGAGGATAAAGAAGAAGGAAAAGGAAGAGGGGAATAATAATAATAATAATAATGGAAGAAGAAGATGGCGAATAGGATGGAGAAGTAGAAAGTGATGAAGATGAAGGAAAAGTCCACATATGAAGTCTGTTGTCTTAATTAAGAAAAGTTTAAGTGAGCCAACTGGTTTGAGGAATTGACTAGTGCTGGCTTTTCTCTCATTAATGGAATATTCAAAAAAAGTTTCTTGCTTCACTATTGACAAGATGATTAAATAAAAAAGTGTCATTTGAATGTGAAGAACTGGAAAATTTTTGAATCGAAAGAATTAAAACAAGAATAAACAGAAACTGTGAAAATGGATAATTCTCTGACTTGAAATTACTAAAAAATAGATTTCCTTTGTAATAACAAGTTAGAAAATGATCCTTTATGCAAAAAGTTGGAATTCTTGCAAAATTTATTCTTACCTGGAAAAAATTATCACCATCAACAGCAACCTGTACTTAACTTGGTTATATTGAGTCAGCAGTGCATCACTTCTGCCTGCTTCTTTTAACTTGATCCCAAAAGTTAAAGTAAGTCTACAACTTGAAGAAGGGCTGCTGATGCTGCTAACATTGCTACTATTACTACTTCTATGTGCTGTGTCCCTTCAGGACATGGGTGATCATGATTCTCTACAACTTCTTCTCCTTTGTAGATTTTAGTAATATTTGTTTTCTTGCTCTCTTAATCACTGTTCGACCAACCATTTACACAAGCTCATTAGACAGGTTATTTGCTGTTTTTCTCTGTCCCTTCAATATATCCTGTGAGTGTTAAATTTTCCAAACCCTATTTCCCCATTATATAGTCTAGAAATTTCAATTGTCTCTCTCTTATTCTAAATGTTCTTATTTTGATTTTCTCTAAAACTTTGTCATCATTAAGTCCTTCTTATTCTCAGTATCCTTCTGTAGAACCACGTTTCTGTTGCCTCATCTCATCGTAATCTGTGAGGAGATTGTCTTGCTTTCACTGTCATATAGGAGGATTGATAACAGTCATCTTTTTTTTGTTTCTAGTGAAATTTTCCTGTTTTTTAATATTTTGCTTAGCATTTGGAAAGCATCTTTCACTATTTCAATTTGCCTTTGAATTTCAGTTTCACACTTTCTTTACTATTTCAGGAAGTAGGTAATCAAAGCTCATCTTTATTAACTGTGAATTGCCATGTTCTCTTGATCAGCTGCCAACCAAGACTAGAGAGCCTCGTCTTCTCACAACTAGTCTGAGAAGAGTCAGATTCATGCCTATCTAAAAGGCATTTCAAGGCCAAAGAGTGCACAACAGACTTAGCCAGAATTTGAACTACTTGCCAAGTTCAAATTACGCATAGACCTATTGCATTCACTTTCATGCAAATACACTTTGGAAATCTGAATTCAATATATAAATTCAAGATAAAATGTCAACCCATGCCACTATTTATTTGAGAGATCAAACTATGTCACCCCTACCATTACAGTATCTGCCTTTTCATTCTCTCTCATTGATGATCCAAATGTTTCAGTTCAGAAAATCTTTGGTCATCAACTTGTGTGTCAAGCTGATGGTGTGTATTGGAGCTGATTCATGCGGAAAAAAAATGTTTGGTCTCCTCTACACAGAACTCTCAAATAAAAGGGAGGTATCAAATAGTGATTTACTAAGCATAGCTTACATGTGGCTCAAGGCCACAAGTATGGAGCAAATAGTGAAGACTGAACACACCATTCAGTTGGAATTGATTCAGGGATTTTTTGCTTCTTATTACATTACATCAATGTGTTCAGGAAGTATCTAAGAAAAGGATTTATTTTGATTTTCAAAAATGTAATGAATGGAGATGTACAAAAGAAAGGATGGTGTGTTTTTTCTGGAAAAAAAAATACTCAAAAGTCAGGTAAGTAGTAAATAAAATTAGTTCATAAGTATGAAGCATATGGTATTTTTTAAGTAATATTTTATCACCAAATATAAGGCTGAAGAGCTACTAATAGTAGGGAGTTATTAAACAAGGGTTTTGATAGGTGTTCCATAGATGTATTGGGATGGCCAAGGAAGCATTCCAAAACCTGGGAAGAGGATTGCGAGACAGGTGGGTTTCTTTGGTAACAAAGTAAAGGATACTGAGCTGTTATGCAACATCTGCCCTCCTTTATGACAGCAAATGCTGGATGATTTTCTTTAAGGATGGAGAAGAGACTCAAGGCGATGGAGATGTGGTTCTACAGAAGGATGCTGAGGATTTTGTGGTCCGAGTGTGTGAGCAACAATGATGTTTTGCAGAGGATGCGGACAAGGAGAAGGCTTGTACTTAACATCAGGAAGAGGCAGCTGAAGTTTCTGGGACACATAATGAGGAAGGAGGGCTTGGAGAATCTGATACTCACATGTCAAATAGAGGGAAAGAGAAATAAGGGAAAGCAGTGCATAACATTCCTGGTGGGCTTGAGCAGGTGGATGACAGAATATGGTCTGGGGTATATAGCAGAGGAAAAGAATTTGTTGAGAGCTGCAAGGTGCTGTGGCCTGTTTAGGGGCCAAGAAAGAAAGACATGGAAGATGAAGGTAATTTGAACAAGTGTATTGAAATAATAGATATATACAAAGCAAGAGTGTTAGTAATAAGCAGATAGAGGTGTATGTCCGAACAGTAGGTTAACACTGCGTTACGCTCTCCAACCGAGTCTTCAAGTTAGTATTTATGAGAGGAGGAAGAGTTCATTCTACTGTAGCAGGGTTTACTACAACACAAGGGATAGAGGGAGGTGGAGAGCCATGATTGTCTATGCTCTGAAAGGACATGGCACATAAAAAGAAAAGACATTGAAAGAATTAGAAGTGCCTATTATGAGGATATGTAGGATAGATAATGAGCAACCCTGGGCTTGAAGAGATTAAGATTAAGAAGCTGTCTCTGTAACTTCCTCCTCACCAATGGATAATGATGGGAATTAGGATGCATTGATTCTCTGTATGCGGCATGGTGGGTACTAGCTGTGAAGGTATGAACATCTACCATGAAAATATCAATAGAGTAACAAAAGGCTAGCAACATTCCACCTATGAGGAAAGGGGCTGTAGGGTGGAATACAATTCATGTGGTGAGATTTTTAAGGTAATGTAATATACTGCTAATACACAATAAACACACATTTTTCACAGCGGACCTTGTTTGCTGGCATGAAAGTTGGGTGGGGGGAAGATCAAATAAAATGAGAGAGAGTCTCTTAATTTGGAAAATTCTAATATGCATAACCCCTCCCTTTTATTCAAGAGGCAGGAATAAGCATTTCAAACTCCACTATTAAAGCGTTTGAACATTTCTCCCAAGGCAACTGAATTGAAGAGAGTTTAGAAAAATAAATAATAAAAAAAAAAGAAGCTTGAATATCATTAAATATTGTTAGCCGGTTCCATTAAAAACTTAAAATGTTTCTGTCAGATGATCAAATTATTTAATATCTTTTTCTTTTTTTTTGTTAGTTAATTTCATTGAAATGATTTCAAAGGATCCTCCCAGCAAAGTGACCAAAATTCAATTAACAGAGAGACCAAAAAAAAAAAAAAAACTAGATTTATAAAACTGACATCTTGGAGACGTCAGGATTATTAGTCAGCCAAGTTTTTTCCAAACATATTTCTGGAAATGTCAGCTGCAATTAGAAACTCTGATGACAGCACAGTTTTTTGTCATTTTACAAAATATAACGTTTTGTAATATCTTTTTCACAGTGGTGAAAATCACTAGAGATAAAATGACAGCAAATTCCTTTAATATCTGTGGTAAGTTTTCACATTGAAAGATCTCAATATTCTTTTAGAATTATTATTTTCTTTATCTTATTTTTATAATTATCCATCATATTTATCATCATGATGTTCATTCCATTATTATTATTATTACAGTAGAATCCCTCACATCCGGAATCCTTCACATCCGGAGTGCCTCATATCAGGACCTGATTTTGATGCGATATACTTGAACTATTTGGGTGATATGTAACTGATTTGAAATTTCTGTTCCTCAGGAAATTTACTTTGGATAATTGCTTATGCTTATTTCACCCTAATGGCTTTTATTGGCGCAAAAGATGATCAGAATAATAGGAAAAGAACAACTTTGGAGTTATCGTAAAAAGTGGAAATTTTAAACAGACTAGACACTGATGAAATTTCATTGTAACTAATGGCCGAGTTCAACATAGGAAAATCAATATTGTATGATATAAAATCTTCCAAAGAAACTATTCTCCAGTGTTCAAACTATCACAATGAACAAGGAAATAAAAAACATGATTGTGATGAAACTGGGACTGAAAATGAAAAAGCGATTGAAAAGGTTGTCAGTTTTATGGAAAGAAAGCTAGCATTCAAATATGACATTTGCAATAACACACAGAGTTAAAAAGTATCTTTTGTTTAAATAATTTCAAAAGCAAAATGAAATGCGGAAAAAGTTGCGAATGACATTAGAAGAGAAAGAATCGTCATGTAACAGCAATTAAAAAATCCTCATTACATTATTTGTTTTGCATACGTGGCATACTTAATGAATTTTCATTAATATTACATAATTTATTTCTTTTATTTTAAAATCGATTCTGTTATAATTCACTCACCATTAGCTTATTTTGTTTATTATAAAACAGTGAAAATAAATGTTAAACTAGATTTCAGTTCTTTTATTTTAATCTAAATATAACCCCTTATATCCGAACTTTGTAACCAATTCCTCATAACCACAAATCTTTGAGAGTATCAAAAAGAGAGGAAGTTGTGGAGAGTCATGTTCACTGTTGTTCTGAAAGGGCATGGTATCGGGAGAGAGAGAGAGACAGAGTAACCAACTTGACAGATTTGAACAAAGGGACAAAGGAGTGGTCATAAAGGGAAATGATTACTGAGTGTAACTAAAGACGGGAAGCTGTGGAGAGCTATGTTCATTCATTTTCTGAAAGGACATATTATACACACACACACATTTTTATATATATATATATATATATATATATATATATATATATATATATAGAGAGAGAGAGAGAGAGAGAGAGAGAGAGAAATTTGAGCAATTGTATGAATGAACAAGTACCGCAATGACAAAGAGGTCATAATGAGAAAGTATTGCTGAGAGTAATAAAAGACAGGAAACTGTGGATGGCCACATTCTGAAAGGACATGGTATAAAGAGAGAGAGAGAGAGAGAAAGTAACTGACTTGCCAGATTTAAGCAAATGGACAAAAGAACAAATACCACAAAGAGAAAGAAGTTGTCATAAAGAGAAATGATTACTGAGTGTAATTAAGGGGAGAAAGCTGTGGAGAGCTATGTTCATCCATGTTCTGAAAGGACATGGTATAAAAAGAAAGAGTAACTTACTTTGAAAAAAAAAATGAGAAAATGTAGAGAGGAACTAACATCATAATGACAAAGAGATGTCATGAGGAAGGAAGTATTGTTGAGAGTAAGAAGCAGGAAGCTGTGGAGAGCCATGTTCACCAATGTTCTAAAAGAATATGGCATCAATGTAATTTAAGAAAATGGATAGAGGAACAAGTACCATGAAGAGAAAGAGGTGTAATTACTAAGAACAACAAAAGATAGGAAGCTGTGGAGAACCATGATCGGCTGAGAGACTCGGCACATACAGAGAAAAAAAATTAGGTTTTTGGATAAGAAACATTAGTTAAGTATTTTCTTTGTATCTACTGAAATTGTGTTCTTTTAATATTCTTCATATTTTCCCGGAACTGTTATGCAATATTGGTTCTCCGACATAGCAATGAATGCTGAACCATCTCATCACAGATGAAAAAGAGAATTCAGGCTGCAGAAATATGGTCCTACAGAAGGATGCTGAGAATGTTATGAAATGAACAACAATAAAGTTTTAAGGAAAATGGATCAGAAAGAGATAGTTGAAATTTCTAGGGCATGTAATGAGGAAATAGGGCTCAGAGAATTTGATACTCACAGGAAATATTGTAGGCCTGAGAGACAGATGAAAGCTTCTATATTGGAATTCTTATTATTAACATATAGATGTCCTTGTAGTTTCTATTCTCTTTCTGTAGAATCCATCTCTGTGGCCTCACGTCACTGACAGTAAGTCATTTTGACAAGCCGACATCTTGGATTGGCAGAAGAGAAAACGGTATCCAGTGACATTTGGATAATCACCATAACAAAGGGTGAAACTGAATTTTTATTTTAGCAACATTTTTTGGCATTGCCCACATTTAGATTCCTTGCTGATCCTGCCAAGTTGTCAGGTCAACTCCAAAGTGTCAACATATGTTGCGTTTAGAATTTTTTTGTAGTAATCAATATTGTATATTTGAAAATATTTGGTGACAGAGAATCAGACAGATTTCTCTTTCAATGCTTGATGCATTTATCTTTATTCTTGTCCTGAAAGTCAGTCCAAAGGGAGGAAAAAAGGAGGCCGCCAAGGCAATCCATAATGTATAAACAAAATCCCATGAAACTTACATTCATTTCACCACAAGCAAAGTGATAATGGCACTAGTTCACAAAGGGTTACAGGGAGTGAAAGAGAATGAGAAGATGAATTTATAAGGAAGGAAAATAAAGGACCAGGGTTCAGGAAGATAAAAGATAGTGACTGACGTTGTATTTGAATTTTTGAAGATTGTAGGTGGCAGTGAAGCAAGAAATCAGAAAAGAGTTCCACAAGCAAGAAATACAAGAATAAATAATCTGGTAGTATGCTTAAATTCATGTTGTAAATAAATATATATATATATATATATATATATATATATATATATTAAAGACATTTTTATGTTTAATGTTCTTTTTTATAGATACAAGTATTTAAGTAAATGCTCTGTTTATAATAAACAGTATTAAATAACATTTACCGGCCTGAATGTCCGAGAAATTTTCATAGAAAATATTCGTCCTTTGACAGGATTTGAACCTGCATCCTATACGGAACCGTCATTTACGCTGACGTGCCTAACCTCTTGGCCACAAAGGACCGTTTGGTTGGCAAGGTCGAATTTACTGCTTATAAACTTCAATCTTCCATGAATCTCGTACATTCATAACTGCTCATGGCATATCAAATGTAAACAAATGACGTCATATATTAAGAAATGGACAAAGTCCGACAATTTATTTATTAAAGACATTTTTATGCTTAACGTTCTTTTTATAGATACAAGTATTTAAGTAAATGCTCTGGTAAATGTTATTTAATACTGTTTATTATAAACAGAGCATTTACTTAAATACTTGTATCTATAAAAAGAACGTTAAAATATAAAAATGTCTTTAATAAATAAATTGTCGGACTTTGTCCATTTCTTAATATATATATATATAAAGAAAGAGAGCTCAAAAGTGGGACATGGTTTCTTTATTTCAAATCATCTGGGTCAGACAGAGACAAAGGCAAGTTTTTTTTGTTTGTTTCAAATCTGACTACTTTTCAAAGTGCACATTCATGCCTTCCATACCTACTTAAATTCCTGGGCCTACAAAAAGCAAAATGGAAATATCTCTGCATGAATACCGAGAGAAAAATACAATTTTTTTTCTTTAAATATGTACTAGTCACTTTATATACACTCTCTTAGATTTTATTAAGTCAAATGTTTTATCAATAAAATTGGTATTAGCATTAACCATCAAATGATAAAGTTTTCAGGATATATTTATTTTTATCATATAAATATAACAAGTGAATTTCAACATGTAATAGCTGTTTTTATTAGAAATATTTACAATAACTTATTTGTTAGTGTCAGATTTAATTACACAATTGAAAAATGTTTTTTTTTTTTTTTTTAAAAAAAACTATTTCACCCTGAACAAATCGATAATGCTACTGGGACACAAGGGGTTACTGAGAGTGAAAGAAAATAAGACACTAGTGAGGAGAAAGGACAATAAAAGATCAGGTTTCAGGAAGATAAAAGATGGCAACTGACATTGCATTTAAATTTTTGAAGATCATAGGTGGCAGGGAAGAAAGAAATTGGAAGAGAGTTCCACATGCAAGAAGTGCAAAAAAAGAAACTATTAGAACAGAACAGATGATTGCATCTAGGTATTTCAACAGTAAAATGGTGAGACTTAGTTACCAATCTAGTAGCCCGCATAAATTCATGCAGTCAAGAATCAAAGAGGAAAGTTCATCAGAAAAATTGCCAGGAAAATATTTGTAAAAATTAGAGAGTAAATCTACCTTATGTAAGACAAATCGTTAGACAGAGGTTTCTTGTTAATGTTATTTAATCTTTGTAAGCAGAAGGAAAAAATATTCTGCACAATTCAAAGGTAGATCCTCATTATTTAAAGCCAGAAAATATTTTTAGATTGTAAGAAACTTTTCTTTTTGAGATAATAATGATCTAATGGTACAAGTCTTACTAATTAACCCATAGCTGGGGGGAAGAGGTGGATTCCCAAGGGTATATAAATGAATAAAACAAACCTAATGACAATTGGAACTTGGCTCTCTGATTAACAATTCCGGGCCATTATCCATTACACCACATGCATCTAGATGCTGACCAGGTTCGATGTTGCTTGTGATTGTATGTTATCTTGCCCAAGACACACCACTGCTGCTGCTACAGTGAATGTGATGCCCCTATAACCCTAATGAATCATGGAATTTGTGATTGTGATTATTTGAGTAATTATAAAGTTGCAAACAGTATATGTACAAATACTTAATTGAATCAAGTAAATTATGATCAGTTCCAGGAAAGAGTTTAGATCAGGGGTTGACAACTCATTTGACCTCACGGGCCGGATCATGTTATAATGACAGGCCGCAGGCCGGACGAAGGCCATTAATGAAAAATTAAGGAAAATTACATATGCAGACCCCTGTCAACCTAAATATTTAAAACCATAATGAAAATAAACATTGAGAAATCAGAAAAACAAAAGAAAATCTAAAATTAAAAACACTTAACAAAAATTACTTTTCCTCAAGGAACGTCAAAATAATTCAAAGTGAAAAAAATCAACTGAAGTGAAATAGATGAAATTATGAAGTGTAGGTTTGAAACTGTTATTGAAAATTGTTCCACAAACGAACCACACACATCAAACAAAAACGAAGCACATATACCCATACACACGAGTACAAATAGTTGCAAACATATACACTTACGTACGTACACATGCGTTATCATCCACACATTCATGAGGCATGTATGTATAATGCGCATATGTTTAACTGTCTTTAGATTTCTGCTACCTCGCATGTCAGTCCCTCCCTGACCTCTTTCACTTTATCGTTCCTTTCGCTTCTGTTATCTTTTAATGTAGCCACGGGTCATAACAAATATGTATCCATTATTTGACATTAAACGTAGGCAACGCAACTTGGTAAAATAAGTCTCATGAAAGATAACTGGCAGATAGTCTAATTCGAAAGCCTCGTCTCTCATGTTAAAAATAGAGTCATTGGTAATCAGGCTCATGGGCTGTAGGTTGCCAACCCTTGGTTTAGCTGAACTGGTTGTTGATTGGACAAGAATTTTCTTTCTTTTTCTTATTGGTCTGAAAGATTTAAATTCTGATTGGTTTGAAAAGGTGACAACTGAAATTCAAATTCTTTTAAGTTATGATTTTAACTGTGCATGAATTTTATAGTTGAACTAAAGATATAAGATTGTATAGTAAACTGATGAGTATAGAATAGTCATATAATATATATTAGATACTACAGAAAAATTTCATTAGAAACAAAGAAAAGTGTGCTGGATTGCTGTGTTTTATCCATCCTCTTATATGGCAATTTCCCCAGAGATGAGGAGAAAACTAGAGGCAGCAAAAAATGTGGTTCTACAGAAGGATAATGAAGATTCTATGAAAAGAGTAAGGTATCTTAAATAAAATGGCAACAGAAAAAGCACTTATACTCAGGAACATTTATATCAGGAAGGAAGGCTTGGAAAATATAATCCTCACAAGATATAGTGAGTGCAAGAGAGATAGGGGAAGGCCACTGAACTGATGAGCTTGTGTGGGATCTTAGTAAAGGGAGAAAAGCTAAGAGCCACAAGTGATAGAAAGTTGTGGAGAGCTATGAACACCTATATCCTGAAAGGGCATGGCACATAGAAGATGCTAAGTCATTAGTCAAGTAACTGACAACCCCCTTTTTATATACAGTATTTTGTGGTGGCAGTACTGAATAATGGATAGTGGTTCAGAGAGCTGAGTTTGAATTGTAATGGGGTACTGTTATATTCACTTATTTACAAATACTCTTGGGAAAGGTATAAATCCATCTCTTCTCCCTCAAGCTATGGGTTAATTAGGAGGACAATGTGAATCCTATAGCCTTGGATGGAAACTGGTCTAAAAGAAGGACAGCTCTGAATTTAAAACCTGTCAGGGTAAGGGTACCCTAACAGCACAAAAAAACTATTGTAATTGTACAACACTCTCCCCAGTCGTTCAAGATTTCCAACACCATGGCTGGTTGCTAAAGTGACTGCTTCAACCCAGAGCTAACCTTATCCCATGTTGTGATTTAAGTTTGACCATAAAGCAGCTAAGATTGAATTGTCACAGGTATCTTCATATTGGGCTGGTCCAAGCAGGACGATGATGTACAGGAAAAAAAATAACACTTGAATAAATTGAACAAAAATAATTACCATTTTTATATCAGTTCTCTATACGATAATAGATTTATATCAGAATTCACTTGCAATTAATTATCAGCCCAGCCCACATCTAAATTGGGAAGGGATACTATTGTTGACTTGGTAAAAATCTGGTTTGCTATTGTTGGTAAAGTTTGGCATAAGGCTGAGGTCGGAGGCTTCTCTTCGGCAGATAATGACATGGGCCTCTCTTTCTTCTGCCTCTGTCTCTTCTGCTCTGACTCATCTCCTACTGGTGAATTCGCTTTCCACATTCATATTTATTGACATAATTTGGGGGAATTCCCTTCTCCCAATCTCTCATATCATGATCTCTCACTAATCCTCCTCAGTGAGCATGAGTGGCTTATCCCCCCACCCCCGCTTCTGTCTTGAATCACTTCAAACCAGGAGAATCAACTCCAAATTCATTGTTTACAAAAATGAAGTTTTTGCTTTACAGCTTGCATTTGCAGCTGTTTATCAATCAACATTTCTCCCTAAGTCTGGGTCACTTTTCCATTGTTCAAACTGCTTGACATACAATTCAAGTCGTTTATGTGTGAATTAAATTCTCAGTTCTTCTCACAGAGTTTTTGGTATTAACGCTTCTCATTTCAATGTCTCTTAGCACATAACACTTTCTATTGATAAGAAAACTTTCTTAGGTTTTATTTTACCATGGTAACAACAAATAGTATCACAATATGGACTGAAAAGAGAATGAAATTTTTGTTGATGAATGTGTTAAGGACCTGTCTGTGTGTACTGCTTGTCTGATAGAATATCACATGTTTGTGTGTGTGTGTAGAGGAGAAAAGTGGAGTTGATTTTCATTGATTTAGAATGAGTAAATTAATGATAATTATAATTGATATAATTAGTTTTTTGACACTATAATTAATTTTTATTTTTTTTTTATGGACATGACACCTTTTGGATAGGCATCAATCCAAATATTCTCTCTCTAGCTATGACTTGTGCTACTGCATCAGATGGGTTAAGTCGGTCATTTTTCAAAAATATTTTCCCATCACTGGAGATAAAAGAAGAAAACTGCAATGTTCTTTTTTGGGGGAAATATTCAATTTCTTGCTTGGTGGGTCATTTGTGTCTCACTGTGGTCCCCCTGTGCATCTGCTACATGCCACATTATTATTACAGGTGTAGTGATGACAGAAAAATGCAAGACCTTTAGAAGCTTTTAATGAACTAACAAGATGGTGACATTTTACATCAAGAGGATCACAACCAGGGAAGGTTATCAATAGAAAGTCAAAGTGAGATTAGTAGAAGAAAACATTTTAAAGATAGGCAGGTGTTCAGAATACCACTTTCTCTCCTTCCTTAAAGACATAAATTCCTGATAATGAACAAGCTTATAGCTTTCTCTTACAGATCGTCTTTGTGGCTCTGAGGTAACACACATAGGATTGGAGTGTTCAGATGTTGATTAGAATTCGGAGTGATTATTAGATTCCTTAGGAGGGCAACCAATCCTTGGTGCAGGAATACCTTCCATAGTGTTTTGCTGTTCAAGAACAATCTTCCAAGTCAGTAAATGGATCAAAAGATTCCATTGAACCAGTCTCTGATGCATGTTAGATGGTATTCTACCTTGTGACATATTACCAGTTGGGGCTAAGTCAAATATTGAGATTATTAAATTAAATTGATGACATGAAAACATGAGGCATTTAGAAAACTTTAATGAACTAACAAAATGGCTAAATTTTACATTAGGAGAGTGACAACCAAGGGAGATTATCAGTTGAAAGCCAAAGAAGATTAATAGAAGAAAACATGTGACAGAGTAGAAGGGTGAGTGTTCAGAATATTACAATAGGTCTTTCCCCAAAATGCTTTGTTAATTACTACAGGCATTTGAGAATGCCTTGAGAAAAAAAAAATTTTTGCTTTTAAAGCAATAAAATACTCATTAATGGAGATGTATCCTTTACATTGTCTCTGAAGAAAAAAGCGGTTTCAAGATGAACAACTAATAATACAAAAAAAAGGCGAGAAATAGATTTCATTTTCTAGAGGTTTTGCTCTCATGATCATCAGCAAATAGTTTTGAAATTTGTTGTGAGTACAAACTAATAACTCCCTTTACCCACACCCTTCAAATTTGGGTGAACTGAGAAAAAAGACAGAAAAAGATTTGTGAGCCTATGTGAAATTTTCTTTGGACCAATGAAATCTTTGACTTCACAGAGATTGGCCAGTGAGCTGAGAAAAAGATGAAAGCAAATTTGTGATCCTATGTGAAATTTTCTTTGGACCAAAAGAAATCTTGGTTTCCCAGAAATTAGCCATTGGGCCAAGAAAAAGAAAGTAAAGAAAATAGGGAGCCTATGTGAAGTTCTTTTTGATATAAAATAAGGAAAAAAATTAAATCAACAAGAGAAGAGTGTCTGAAGTTGTGTGAAAAGTTTCAATTCTGTTCTGTTCACATGTCCAGCATTCAGATTTTCGAATTACTCTCAAATTATCAGTCTTAATCAAGCACTTGGAACTTCAAAGAATTTTATTTCAACAATCCAAGAAAGCTAAATATTTCAAATTATCTCTCTTCATCTATTTTTGAATGTATGCAACCATATAAGCATTCAGTGAGCAACAAACTGTTTTACCTTTGTTTTAAACATTTTTGAATATTATTTTGTGTCACATCATTTAATCTGTTGTATGAACATTTCCTCTTCATGACAATTTGTTGAAGTTACAGACTTTAAAAATTTATGATTTATTTTCCTGAAACAAGCTACTGACAACTTCAAGTGTGTAAATTCATGAATAAATTCCTTATCTTGTTTGGATAAAATTAGCCACTATAAATTAAAGGCTTTCTTTGTACAGTTGTAGGCTGACAACAGGACTCTGCACCATACCATAGAAGCAGGAATAACCAGTCATGGCTGTCAGACAATTTCTGTAACCACATCACCCCTTACATCTGGTCACCTGACTCCCCAGACTGCAAACCCCTTGATTATTATTTGTCAGGTGCAGTTGAGCAAAAGACAAACTCCTTGAAACACCAAAGATGACAGCATTCACCAACTTAAACAAGGAGAGCATCCAGAAGAGTTTCAGGAGATTCTGGAGGTGTCTGGTGGCCGTGGTTGAAGCGATTTTATTAAATGAATTTACTCTTTGGTATTTTGAGATATTTTTGTGCAATTTTGGTAAATATATACATTAAAATGAGATGTCAGTGTTCATTTCATTTTTGCATAATTAAGATGACAATTTATCTATTGCCCCCTGTCCATGGTCATTTTATGCTTTCTTCACAAAGTTCTAATTCAAAACTTTTGATAGCAATCCTTATTCTGGTGAAAGGAGGAACAAATGCAGATACGCTTTAAATTATAAAGAACATATGAAGATATTTTCTTTCTCTTTTAATCAGAGGTAATCCTGTATTTTTAGAGATCTGTAATTTGTCTCTCACTGCCAGTTCGGCCAAGGGCTGAACCAGCTCAGTATGAATCCAGAGAATACGGAAGTAAAAGAAAATAAGGCCAACAAGAAGAATTGTGAATAGTTATGCCAGGAAGCTGATTAAGCAGCAGGAAGGAAAGCATAAACTGGTTGTGCTAATTAGCAATTAGCTCCTTGCTCACAGGAGAATTTAAACATCTATAGCTTACAGCCTGTTTTCCAAGCCTTGCATAACCAGCCTGCCAGGAAAGCATTGTAGAGTTGGGCATGGTTATAAAATAACCAAAGAAAAAAAAAAAAAATTACTCCTTGCCTTATTTTTATATTGTGTTACCTTCTAACTCTACAGGAATGGTAATTTTGTGGGCTGGGGTTTCAGGCTGAGAGAACAATTGCTTTGAGGGTGTAATATATAGCTGTGTTGGGAGCAGGAAGTTGGTGGGAGGAGATAATTATTAAGAACAGAAAGAGGATTGGATTCTGAAGTCATTGATGGACAGTCTTAAATGCATTTAGATTGCACTGAAAACGTAAAATCCAAATATATCCCCCCCCCACATTTTTCTTTCTATTCCACTCAGTTCCTTGTATTTTTTCCTTTGTAAATCAATTACAAATCCTAAACAATTTATGGCTTATTTCATTTATTTTTAGATATTTTTTTCTCTTTTCATATATATAGATCAATTACTGTCTGGCGTTTTTCAAGAAGTCATTGGATCAGCCCGACTTTTTTGTTTTAATCATTTCAACCCAAGCAAGATGATAAAGTCACTAAAATACTAGTGGTTACTGAGTGTGAATGATTGATTGATATATATATATATATATATATATATATATATATATATATATATATATATTTTACAGCTTAACACCCTTTTGCAGGGTATTTAAAGCCAGAAATTATTTTTAGATTATAGAAATTTTTCTGAGATAATAAGGATTTACTGATACAAGTGCAACTAATTAACACATAGCTGGAGGATAAAAGGGAGATTCATACCTTTCCCAACTGGAATTGCTCTTTGATCTCCAATTCCAAACAATTACAGTGCTTGCACATCCAAGTTTACAGCACCTGCTATTCCCAAACAGTCACCCATCTAGGTACTGACCAGGTTCAACATTGCTTAACTTTGGCCAACTTATGGCCACATCACATTGAAACACAAGTTCCCATATGATCACCAATCATCATCATCATCATCCTTCAACCTCTCTGTGGTTGGACAGAACTCCATTAACAATCTTTTTCCACACTGCTCGGTCGTGGATTGCTGCTACCAGGACCCCAATGTCCAACCCAGTGTCCTGAGCCAGGGTATCTAGGAAAGATAACTTTCCCAAGAAGACACCTCCAGCTGGTCAATACTGGGCTGCTGGACGACAAAAGATTATGTTGAACTCCTTTTTTTTGTATTTTTAAAGGTGTTTTATCTACTTTTTTATTATTTTTTTTAAAGGAGTTTTATCTATTTTTTAAAATTATTTTTGAAAAAATTTTTTTATTATTTTTTTTTATTATTTTTTTTAAAGGTGTTTTATCTATTTTTTTTAATTATTTTTTTTAAAAGTGTTTTATCTATTTTTTTTAATTATTTCTTTAAAGGTGTTTTATCTACTTTTTTATTATTTTTTTTAAAGATGTTTTATCTATTTTTTTTAATTATTTTTTTAAAGATGTTTTATCTATTTTTTATAAGTGGCTTTCAATTTTTTCTTTTTCTTTAAATGTTGGGTTTTATTTATGTTTTTATAAAACGTTTTTTTTTGTTCTTTTTAAAGCTATTTTTTAAGTGGGTTTTATATACCACCAGGCTCCATCTATATGATCACACATTGGGCATTTCGGTGTGGTGTAATGGTTAGCAAGCTTGTATTGCTAGATCAATTAGAACTGAATAGTAAGTTTGATCCTTACTGTGTGTTCCATACTTTCAGCCTTGTGCCATATCTTAGCTACACTTAGTAAATCAACATACCATCAGGTATAATATATTTAACCAAACATGAAGATTACATTTATGTTTCAAGATTTTTTTTTTAAAAATAAAAATCTACTAACTTACTTCTAAAATAAAAAAAAACCCTAATAATCTCTATTAAGAAATGTCTGCCCTATTTTGTTACACATTATTTTATTTCAAAGCTATATCGACTCCCTATATTCAAGTTACCAAAATAGGGAGTGAGTGAGGGGATAAAATACTTTAGTGTAATTTTAGTAGCAAAAGTATTTTGCTTGCCACTTCTGCAGTATTATTGCATATATTATTTGCTAAATTATCAAGAATATTTTTGGAAATTCAGTCAGTTATGTGCCATGCATGATACATGCTTAGTCGATCATGTATCTTTCGTTACACAACTGATGAGGCAGATTTTTTCCTACAGTAGGTTGCCATCTCTTTCTGTGGTAGACCAGTTGCCATCCAAGGCTATAGAACCCAGTCTATCCTGCTATTTACCCATAGCTGGGGGGAGAGGAGAAGGATTCATCCCTTTCCCAAGGGTATTAGCATATAAGTGAATGTAATTGATTCGACTGGAATTTGAACTTGGATCTCCGATTCCTCAATCCAAGTCACTATCCACTGTGCCATATAGTCATTTGTAATTTCCTTTAGAAATTAGAAATGACTAAATTGATGGATGCTTATGTTAAACAATTTCCTAACTGGTTGCCTTTATTTAAAACTATCTTGGCTGTTGGGAGATTTTCTGACAAATAATCCCTTGAAAATTAATCCTGAAGTTAATCTGTTTGAGGAATAGACTTGGAGATTATCTTATATACTATTTAGTTTTTGCTCCTAATCACTGATTAAGTAATAATAATGCTGGCAGACTTTCATGGAATAGGAAAAGAAAGATTAGCATTGTTCCGTTTTCTATTGTGGGAGTCATTGTTCTAACGTCTTCAAGATTAGGCTTTGATTGTTCTTTTATTCTTCAGAACCAAAGTCTTGTTTTTAGCATCGCCTCAAAAATACAAATTCTATGTAGAAGTGTCAGCAAGTACACTTCTTTTTTTTGTTCTTAGATTTCTGAAATATAAAAACGCTATATTGGGGTTGTGATCAAAGAAACCATACCATTTTCTTTATGGCTTCAAACATTAGCAGATACTCGTATTTGAAATAGATGCCTTATTTTCTCATAAGTTGGATGGGGGGGTTAGAATTTCCACTAAGGAGGAAATTCTGGGGGTGAAATCTTTTATAGTTTTTTTTTTTTTTTGTTTACAGAATTTTGCCTGGCACAGAACTTTTTGTTTTTTGAAGTATGTTTTAGTTTATTTATTTAATAATTAGTTATGAATTAATACAAATTACTGTACATATATTCAAGTTTAAAAATCCATCAACATTTTCTATCAGTTGCTATAAAATAAATTCTTATTTTTATAAACAAGGTATAAACCTCTACTCCTGTCCAAAAGACTGGGGAGAGGATTATGAACTGGACAATAGTAAAACCATCTAATTCCATTTTAATTTGAGTTAACACAATAAATTTTTAATCAACCCTACATACTTTATTTGGTTAAAAAAGATTCAATATATTAAATGATAAAGAATGCCAATAGTTTGGGTCCTAAATTGTGCTGTACAACCATTTAATGAATTTTTGTGCCATAATAGTTTGTTACATGAGCAATGCTATATAGACTTTTATGGATACACTTCTATACTGTGTTGCATTAAACATGGAAAAGTAAAATGCAACTTTTAAATTATATATATATTCAAAAAACCACGCCCGGTTCACACTCCTCCATAATCTTTTGCAAAGGAGTAGAGGTCTATTCCTTGTTTCCTGTTTAGGTTGGTTGGGTTTTATGGCATATCAACCACTGTAGGTCATTTAATGCCAAATTAAGTTTTTATATATATATATATATATATATATATATATATATATATATATATATATACCTATACATATATAAAATATACAGTACTATTAAACGTATAGCTGGCAACATTATTTTTTCAAAAATGCATAGCTGGCAACATTATTGTTACAAAAACGCATAGCTGGCAACATTATTGTTTCAAAAACGCATAGCTGGCAACATTATTTTTTCGAAAAAAACGAATAGCTGGCAACATTATTGTTTCAAAAATGTATAGCTGGCAACATTATTGTTTCAAAAACGTACAGCTGGCAACATTATTGTTTCAAAAACGTATAGATGGCAACATTATTGTTTCAAAAATGTATAGCTGGCAACATTATTTTTCCAAAAACATTATCTGAGGCCTTGCTGTTGAACGTAGTTTATCATCATACTCAGGACATGGATATAGTTTATTGTCATACCCAGGATGCGGATAAGATCTGGAAAAACTAGGAGTTCACTATTTGCCCATAGCTTGGACCCTAACAGGTGCTACCACCCCGGGTCAAGGTGGACCTGGGAACATCAGCAATTAAGAGGTGGTTCCACGCTCCTCAAAACCTCCTGATCAGAGGCCTTGCTGTTGGATGCAGTTTAACATCATACCCAGGATGATCCTGTTTAGGATTATTCTGAAACATTTTGTTGATTTTTGTGTGTCTGGGTTTCCTGTCCATACACTGATTTCCTTGTAAGTGTCATCATCATTTAAGAGGCATTATTATTTTTCAATGTATTTGTCAGTGTCCATGATGACTACTCTGCTACCTTTATCAAATGGAGTTATAGTTATTTTTCAATTCTTAAACAGGTTTTCTAGTGCCACTAGGTATCCCAAGTAGTGTTGTTTCTTTGGTATTGATGAGGGTGGTAGCTAGGATTCCTTGTGTAAAAACCTTTTCCAAACTGTGTGGGCAAAGCTATAATATTTTTATTTTTCATAAGGTGGTTAGGTGGAAAGTTTAATACTAGATTGGTTGTGAACAAGATTAGGGTTACTGATCTTTCTCTATTTAGCTAGGAGATAATACTTTATTTAAGACATTTTTTATGTTTATACGTTCTTTTTATAGATACAAATATTTAAGTAATGTGCATTCAAATGTAAACAAATGACGTCATACATTATGAAATGGACAAAGTCCGACAATTATTTAAGACATTTTTATGTTTATATGTTCTTATTTTTTTTTTTTATTGAGCAGATATGAATGAGAGAAAATCATGGAGAATTGTGTTTATAAACAGTAAAATCAACCTTTCTAACCAAACACTCCTCTATGGCCCAATTGGTTAAGGCACATCAGGCTATGTGACAGTTTCGTATAGGATACAGGTTTGATTCCTCTCAGAGGACACATATTTTCTATGAAAATTTCTCAGACATTCAGGCTAGTAAATGTTGTTAATACTGTTTATTATAAACAGAGCGTCTACTTAAATATTTGTATCTATGAAAAGGACGTATAAACATAAAAAATGTCTTAAATAATTGTCAGACTTTGTCCATTTCATAATGTATAATACTTTATGATATACTTTATTAAGACTTTATATAAATAATACTTTATGCTATTTAATATAAATATTTTCATAAGACTTTACATAAATTTTCTTCAGCAAATGCAAATTTGCAGTAAAAATAAAAAAAGAAAAGCATATCTTTTTTCCTTTAAAATCTCTTGCAATGAAAGAACAGAATCATTATGCCACAAGAATATTTATTCCTTTGCAAGAACAATTTCAAGATCCAAACAAAAGTGGATAACAAAACCTGAAAATTATTCCAACTGAAAAAATGACGATTCCAACAGAGAGAAATTTTTGTTCTGGGTTTAATTTTTTTCTAAACTTTTGCTACTAATGCATGAAGTAGAAAATGCAGATATAAATTGTTTATTGACTATGAATGAGTCACGAGCCTCAGTCAATAAAAGAAAATCTTAGTGAAAGGCATTGTAAGATTTCATTGTTGAATGTTAAAACCAAAAAGGGGGGGAAAACAAACATTATTAACTGGAGTGAAAAGCACAGTTTGTGTGTGTATATTATTATTTTTCTAACAGGATCAACTTTTAGGAAGAATTATTTTTCTAACATGTGTGCATACACACAAATACACAGAAAATCTCTTTCTCTCTTGATTATATATATATATATATATATATATCAACAGCTGAAACATTATAACAATAATAACAAAGATGAGGACAATAGCTCAAATGTAAATTATCAGTTTGTATATGGTATGCCTAGCACATGCAAACACACATGAAAACATAATACTAAATAGACTTAAATATAGAGAAGTGAGTGAGTGTGTGTGTGTGTGTGTGTATATATA
>CAHIKZ030002455.1:222500-253969 GCA_903632075.3 Acanthosepion pharaonis
GGCACTCAAATTTCAATATAAGATTGGAGGAAACTAACATTCTATTTCCTCAGTCATAGAAATTCCTTATTGAATGAGAATTTAACATGTCTTCCTTTAAAAAGATTCACAAATGCTCCATACAAGATGAATAAATAAAATAAATAAAAAGGTTTATGGTTAATTTGGTTAGACTTGCCATGTAGCAGACTGAAAAATCTATCATAGGCCAGCTGAAGAAGCATTATAAGGTATTTCCGATTCAGCAGCCCGGCTACAGGAACTTTGTTTTCTGGTGATTATTTTGCAGTGAACAAAAGTGTCTTTGGAGTAATTCAATTTTTCAGCAGGGAACCAAAACCAGAAAACAATGGAATGACCGAGTCGGACATCTGCGATTGGATAGATGCATAGATATTATACATTTTTATGAAAGTGAGTGAAAAGTATTCTTCAGATAGAAAAAAAAAATATTTTAGAAATGACATTTTTTTTTTTTTTTTTTTTTTTTTTTTTTTACTAATCCAATACAGGAGCCACTCAAGGTAAAGGATTACTGAATGAAATTGTATGAAGATTTATAGGATCGGAGAATAGATAAGGATTAACCTTGGACTTGAAAAGGTTAAAATTGTAATGTTCTGGAGAGCATTCATGTAGGAGTCTGTTCCACAAAGTAGCACTTCTTGGAGTGAAGCTTCCTGAGTGCAACTTCTTTCTTACAAATGGAATATGAAGAGAATGAGGGTGATTCTATCCTAGAGACATAGCATAGCAGTTCTTACCAGTAAAGATCTGGTTGAACTAAAGAACAGTTTGTTAGAACATTTGACATGGAAATAGCAATAGAGATGTGATGGGCTGGTGATGCTGTGTTTGTGAGAAAGGATCTCTAAGCCATAAGAAAGATATGCAAAACATTTGCTATCATTCAAATATGAAAGCTATAGAAATAACTCTGTGTTGTCAAGACACATATCGGAACTAAAGATGAAAGGGAAAAATCACCAATAGTGGAATGGAATGTAATAAAGAAAAAAGATAAAGAGAAGTGGAAGAAATTGCACATTTATTTATGGAGTAGAAATGGAAATTCATAAAATTCAAGACCATGAATGGATTAATGAATAAAAGGAATAAAATTATTTTGAACTATTGGCATGCTGACATTCCTTTTTTTAAAAAAACTTGGTAAAGAAATGTAGAACTTAGGAACATTCAAGAAAAAAAAAAAAAACAACACCCATTTTGAAAATCACACTGCATGAAACAGCTTGCTAATAGATAAATAATCAAAAAAGTCATTTTTGTGTCTTTTAAAACATTTGAAATTAGATACATAAGAAAAGGAATATATTGACACATTTTTATATTTATATATATATATATATATATATATATATATATATTCTGTTTATACATTATTTTTATAGATACAATGATTTAAGGAAATTATCTGTTTATAATAAACAGTATTAATTATATTTACTGCTCTGAATGTCTGAGAAATTGCATAGAAAATATGTGTCCTCTGACAGGAATCAAACCGGTGTCCTACATGGAACCGTCATTTGATCAAATGTGCTATACCACTCAGCTACAGTGGAAGTGTCTGGTTAGCAAAGTTCAAATTACTGTTTCTAAACAACAAATTTTCCACAGAAAACAGACTATGATTATTGTTTTGTCTGTGTATTGATTAATATATTGAAAAGTAATTGTCATCTTTGATAATGGATTATGTAAGCTGAAAGCTTAGATTGGATTTAAACATGTATCAATATCGTGTTTTCCCTTCGTCTTTCAATGATAATGTTATTGAGTTTATCAGACAATATGAAAGGAATTTACTTAAAATAAATAAACAAAACTTGTCTATATTATTTAATGAAACATGCATTAATGAAAAATTGCTGCCTAACTATACACTATATATATATATATATATATATATTCGAATAATAAGAACAGTAATATTTATAATCTGGTGTTCTTAGCAATTATTCTTATATTTTTTAATAAAAATAAGTGCTCGATACAAACAGTAGTATTAAAAAATTATTAAATTATTTTCTTAAAAAAATATTTTTCATATTTTTAAAAGAAAAAAATTATAATATATATATATATATATATATATATATATATATATATATATATATATATATACCTGTGTATAACTTTTTATATATATATTATGAAGAGATGTATAGTGCAACACTGAATTTTTTTTTTGTATGAATTTTAACCCCTCCAGAAAAAATTTACTAGTTACTGAAAATGCATGATTTTTTTTAACCTTTTCAAAAGAATAAAATTACCTGTGTATAGTATTTCCAGTATTTTTACAAAAAGTATTCATAAAATTTGCACCATACATGGGTATATACAGTATATATCTGTTTAATAATTGATGGATTTTATTTTTTAATCTGACATATTTTTAGTATTTCAAATGTTATTTTTAATGGGAACCCGTCTTTGAGTAGATGCTCCATTTATTTTAATCAGTGTTTATTTTAGTCTACTGCTCTGCATACTCAAGATAATTTAAACATTTTCTTTCTTAAGTTTTCTCAGGTACACAGACTGGTACACAAAATTAGTACGGTTTAAAATGAAAGGAACATCTGCTAAAGTACAGGTATCCATTAAAAATAATGTTTGAAGTATATACATATTCAAACATATATTGTTAAATATAACAGACAACAAATGTCTATCATGTTTTATAATGAGCCTTTCCACGTGTTGTATAATGGCTTTAGTTTCAAGAGAAAATAAAGACAAAAACTGTCGAACATTTGGATATTTCTTTATTATATTGGGTTTCAATCTAAGCCTTCAGCTCCCATGAGCTGTCATTACTGTTGTTATATGGATATTACAACAGAGATGTTCACTGTCAAAGATGACATTGTGTTTTGTTTACACGCACACACACATATATATATATATACATATATATATGTATATATATATATGCACACATAGACAAGTTTAAGTCAAAAATTATCTGCACTTTCACCATAGCATGTCTTTAGCCAAGAGTGCAGTTATTTTTCCATCATTACATATATCTTATATATATATATATATATATATATATATATATATATATATATATATATATATATATATTTATTTATTTATTTAAAAATATGATTCCAATTCACAAATTGGAATCATATTTTTAAATAAATAATTATATTTATGCTCTACTTTTGTATCGAGCAATATTTTTAGAAAAATAATAATTAAAAATACTAAGGATTTTGGATTATTTACCTAACCAGTTCCTTTTCCTATTTTCTATATATTTTCACATTTATATATATATGTGTGTGTGTGTGTATATGTATATGTATATATATATATATATATATATATATATATATATATATATATATATATATATATATAAACACACATAGACAAGTTTAAGTCAAAAATTATCTGCACTTTCCCCATAGCATATCTTTAATTAAGAGTGCAGTTATTTTTCAAAAATTATTATATATATATATATATATATATATATATATATATATATATATAATTTATTGTTAAATAGTATCCCTGAAATCATTACCCCCCTCCCCACAAAAAATTCTTACAATCTAAAAATATTTTTTGGCTTTAAATAACCTGCAAAGGGTTGATAAACTGTAGAAAAACAAATCAATCAAAAAACAACTTCCTGTCTTTTGTGGTCCTTAGTAATGGTTGTCTTTTTCCTATTCTCTCCTAATCTCTGTTCTGACAACCATTTACACAAGTTCCTTTTTCTTCTTCTATATACCATATCTCTTCTGGCCATGGGTGATCATGGCTTTCCACAACTTCCTCTTTGTATCTCTAAGTAGGGCTTGACTTTTTGCTATCTCTCCTAATCCCTGTTCTGCTGATCATTTAAACAAGCTCATTAGGAAGTGCACCTAGTGTGCATGACCTGACCTCCACAGAGTGCAAGTGGCAGGAGGAAACTATAGTAGAATACAGACCTTTCATAAAAACAAGACAAAAAAAACAAAACAGAATAACCGCCTTTCTTTCAATATAGATTGTATCGGCAGGAACTTCGCTAACAACAAAAGTAATGTGTCCAATCATCTGAACAGCTCTTAGAACAGATTCTATCTGGTTTAATAAGTTCAAAATATTTAACCAAAAAACTACAAAAAACAACAAAAAATAAACGTACATCCTAATTAATTACATTTTTATTCAAAGTGAACATTTAGTTTTCATTCATTGATAATTGTATTTAAGCTTTTTTTTTAACAGTATTTTTTTCTTCTTTTGCATTATGACAAATTGGCAATTGACTTTTTATTGATGTCTTCCCCATCTCTTGAAACATTAATCAAGAGTTCTCTATTTTCATTGGCTCTTCTTACCCCATTCTCACTAACTATTGCCTTAAATTACACATTACCATAAATACAACAACACCCTATAAAATTCATTCAGTGTAAACTTGCTCTAAAGCAAAAACAAAATAGTGCAAATAGCAATCAAAAACCTAATGATATAATTAGATTAACCCTCTTCTATTCATTATAATCAAGATTGGATGAATGAGAACATGAAAAAGGAGAACAGAACTGGGCAGACTGTAGGCCAGTTATTTTGATACTACTGGGTGGGTGTAGGGAGAAAGTAAACTTGTATGATTTTGATAATTTTTTTTATCAATTTACCCAAAGCAAAGCAATAAAGTCACTAAGATACAATTAGCTACAGAGAGTGAAAGATCTGATTGACTTATTTTTATGGCTTATCAAATTTCTGCAGATTTTCTAAAGCCAGAAAATATTTTATGATTTTTTTTTTTGAGATAATGATTTACTGAGACAAGTTCTACTAATTAACCCTTAGTTTTGGGGAGAGAAGAGGTATATTCATACCTTTCCTAACAATAATTGCTCGTAAGTGAATATAATGAACCTGACTGGAATTGGAACTCAGCTCTCCGATTTCCAATTCTGAGCCATTACTCATTATACCATCGACACATCTAACTTGTATTCCCAATTGGTATCCCGTTTAGGTACTGATCAGGCATGACCTTGCTTAACTTTGGTGATCATACAAGTTGAAAGAAAATGTGGAGCATTTAGTGAGGAGAAAGAATAAAAGACCAGGATTCAGAAAGCCAGATGATGAGAAGTTTTCATTTATATTTTTGGAGATTGTAACTGTCAGGAAAATTGAGAAACTAGAAGAGAGTTCCACAAGCAAGAAGTGCGAAAGAAGAAACTGTTAGCATAGAACTTATGGTTTGTTATATAGGAATAAAGTGCTGCTGCCAACACTGGAGTATGAACACAGATCACCAGAAAGCAAACACAGGTGATCCCATTTTGAATAAGTAAATCACATGATGGCAAAGGAAATGTATATATGGGAATTAGCATGGCATCTAATTGATCACCATTTCTATTCTATCCTCTATTACTACATGGATCACCATTTCTACTCTGTCCATTATTACTATACGGATCACTCTTTCTACACTATCCTTTATCTCTATACTATTCACTATATGGATTACTATTCGGTGGTTACTATTCAAGCGAGTATTATCGAGCAAGTACTATTAGTGTGAGGCATCTGACACCAGTATTGTTCAACAGCATTACTATAGTTGTATCTGCGATTACAAAGTCTCTACTATAAGGAGCATTACGAAAGTGACGATATTCATTGATATTACAAAAGTGGCAATGAGTTTTCGTTGACATCACAAAATGGTTACATCTATTTCAACATTAAAATGATGAGAGCTAGCCACCAAATTAGTACTACACTTGAATTCTGGTGGTCCAAGCTACCAGAGTGGAAAACTAATCAGAAAAATTGCCATGAAAATATTTATAGAAAATGCAGAGGGAAGTTATTCTACAGCAGTGGGAAAGTGATTGAAGCCAAGATGCCAGGTCAGAACCAATAATATTGCAGATTTTTCTTTGGATTTTGTCTAGGTGTACCAGCTAATGTCACTCACAACTGAAGGAAAAGCATAAAACCTAAATTTCCTGCATTGAACCCAATAGAATGACATTTTGATTTTGTCTCATTTCTACTGTATCAAGAGCAGAGAGAGAGAGAGAGAGAGTTAAATGCTGTATCTAAGTGTTATGGTCCAGTTCCTTGTACCATGGTGATAGTCCAAAGTAGAACCAATAAAGAAGAACTTGAATATGGATATGGAATAACACAGATATATTACAAACAGGAATATATACAGAGAAGTAGAAAGGGTTAGTACGAACAATCAGGTTTAGTAGTAATTGTCTGAATGTGACTCTGTTTCAGACTGCCTCTGACTCGACTGACTGACTCGCTTGCTCTGACTGACAGACAGACTTCTGGTGGACTTCACTGTTGACTTCAGACTGAACTCCCTGCTTCCTCTTGAGGCGCAGTATTTATTACATATGGAATAGTCCATTATGTTGTTATGGGTAAGGTCCCATAACAAGACATAACATATTTGATCCCAATAGGGAGAACAAATTAAGAGTCAGAACTGATATGAGAAAAATTGTGACAAGAGGTTTGACGTGAAACAAAAATTATGACACAAAGAGGGTGATATGTGACAAAAATGACGATATAACAAAGATGGTGACATAGATCAAATGACACCATGTAGGACACCGGTTTGATTCCTGTCGGAGGACACATATTTTCTATGCAATTTCTCTGACATTCAGAGCAGTAAATATAATTAATACTGTTTATTATAAAGAAAATAAAATGGGACAAAGAGGGGGGGTACATAAAATTAAGACATAAATTTAAAAAGGCTTATTTTATTAAATTCACAAATCACTAATTATGCCCATTAAGCCTGATTGACCACAGCAGAGTCTGGACCTGGAAATGGTATTGGAAATTTCCTGGACTATAATTAGTGCAATTGTACCATTCACTGGAAATAGGTGTGCAGCTGATGCTCATTGGTCTCTGATTTGCTGAGTCAGTCTGCATTCTATATGGGCTCAAGGGTCTGCAACATTGTGTTAGAGCGCTTTGTAATTTTTATGATGGACAACAAGTTCAAGCAATGTGCCGGCATTAAGTTGTGTGTGAATCTTGGCAAATCTGCTACCAAGACCTTTGAAATGATTTGTCATGTTTTTGGTAAATATTTTTTAGGTTGAACATAGAAGTGACATTTTTGTTCCAGATCTGGCCAAGTGTCCCTTCAAGATGATGGGTGTTCAAGGTAATCAATGACTAGTAAAATAGGGAACAATTGGTTGGTTGGGTTTTATGGCATATCAACCACTGTAGGTCATTTAATGCCAAATTAAGTTATATATATATATATATATATATATATATATATATTAAATACATAGTACTATTAAACGTATAGCTGGCAACATCATTTTTTCAAAAACATATTGCTGGCAACATCATTTTTTCAAAAACATATAGCTGGCAACATCATTTTTTTAAAAAAAACATATAGCTGGCAACATCATTAAAAAAAAATGTATAGCTGGCAACATCATTTTTTTCAAAAAACGTATAGCTGGCAACATCATTTTTTCAAAAACATATTGCTGGCAACATCATTTTTTCAAAAACATATAGCTGGCAACATCATTTTTTCAAAAACGTATAGCTGGCAACATCATTTTTTCAAAAACGTATAGCTGGCAACATCATTTTTTCAAAAACGTATTGCTGGCAACATCATTTTTTCAAAAACGTATAGCTGGCAACATCATTTTTTCAAAAACATTATCTGAGGCCTTGCTGCTGGATGTAGTTTATCGCCATACCCAGGACGCGGATGTAGTTTATCGGCATACCCAGGATGTGGGTAAGATCTGGAAAAAACTAGGAGCTCACTATTTGCCCATAGCTCGGACTCTAACAGGTGCTACCACCCCGGGTCAGGGTGGATCTGGGAACACCAGCAATTAAGAGGTGGTTCCACGCTCCTCAAAACCTCCTGATCAGAAGCGTTGCTGTTGGATGCAGTTTAGCGTCATACCCAGGACGAGGAACAATTGGTGAATTCAATCCTGAAGCCTACTGCTGAAAAATTCCTCAGCTCTTGGACATGATTGGAATTGGTTTTGGAATCTGTTACAAGTTATGGAAACTTTCTGATAACATTGTATGGTCATTATAGGACAATGTTTTTTTTCCAAATAGATTACTAACATGCTTACTTTTCTGTCAACCAAAAAATATTTTTGAGAAGATATTTGGTAATGGGACAAGAAGTGAACTGCATGCCTTTTCATGGGTATTTGCCTGAGAGGAATATAAGAAAATTCAACCAGAGTTTGAAGTCAATTCAACAATTCCATTTTTCTTGATGGTAACCATTAAGGTTTAGATATTTTCTGTTAAACCATCCAATAATCTCAGATTGCATTATTGATGTTTTCTGTCAAGTATTAACAAATCATCTGATAAAATCAAATTGAATTTTTGATGTTGAGTATTTCTCTTAAGCAATAAGGAGCCATCAGAGTCTGTCTATATTTCTGAGATGAGGTATTATGTACATTATTTACATTATTCAGACTATTGTCCTCATCTTTGTCACCATATTTATCACAACACATGGCACAGTGGATAAAGGCGTTGGTTAGATCCAGTGACAGGACCCAAAGAGTGTGAGTTCAATACCCGGTTAAGGCAGTGGAGAACTTTCAGAGGGAAACTAGCAAGAGATAAATGATAACTGACATCCATCAAACAACATGTGGAACTAGAACATTTACCCCAGTGAGCGAAATAAAGTGTTCAGTTCGACAAACCACCTGAAGAAGGGCGGAGCAGAAAGGCGAAACATTGTGATAAATATGGTGACAAAGATGAGGACAATAGTCTGAATAATCTAAGTAAGGAGCCATCAGTTTTTAACAGACATATTCAAGATGTGTTGCAGAGACTAAGACAAAAAGTATTCAAACTTTTTTTGTAAATGATAATCAAACATCACAAATAAATTCAGAAGAGATTTCAGAGTTTAAAACACAAAGTATTTTTGTTAAATAATAAGGAACCATTGATATTCAATAGATGTAGTGATCACATTACATCAGTAAAAGTAGCTTAGAAGCTGCCATTTGGACAGACTTTAGGTTAGTTCCTGCAAACAGCTTTTGAGGCTTTGGCCTTTTACCTTCAGCATCCTATGTATGTAAAAGTTATAAGAATTTGGAAATAATCAAATGATTTTATCTTGATTTGACACCTTAATTTAGTATAAACTTTCTTCATATATGCAACCAATCTCAGTAGTTTGTTTACAATTATGTTTATTTTGTGTGCAATTATCATTTTCTTTTAAAATCACCATTCTTCATGATCCCTTCACAAAGTTACTCTTAAAAGACATTAGTGAAGTCAAACTATGTAATATTTCGAATACATCACAGTACGTATGTTAGAAAAAGAAAGCATATGAACAATGTAATGTGTCCTGCTTAAGTTCTAATTACAGTTTAAGTAGACCATATCAATTGCAGTTGCGACAAAAAGCAAAATTAAAGTTAAACCTTTAATAAAGATTAGTTTTTAAACCTTTCACTATGTTCGATGTTTAAATTTAACTTTGATGCGTTATTTAATTTTTAATCATGTGTAACTACAGTAGTTACTACCTGTTACTTCACATTGTTTATGATTTGCCGAGATCGAAAAACGGACGGATGGACAAATGTACACTGCACTTTATTTATATAGATGGGAGAGGTAATGATTTAATTGAGTAGATGGAATTTGTTAGCCTGGTTCAGCGGTTCAACTGAATCAATTTAAAAAATCCAATGACTTGCAGCTGTACCAGATCATGGGAATGGCTTTGAGAAGGTAAGATCTAGAGCTATAGTCCCAAAGAAAGTCTGACATTGCATCTGCAATTATTCTGGTAATTCCAGCAATGACACCAGTACCAGATATATAGGCCTCTGCTCAACCCTTGGATAATATTATTGGCATGGAGAAGGGGAATGTGGTAAATTCATTTCATTTCCTATAAAAAAAATCCTGTCATGTCACCTGGAGAGTCTTCACCTGTGCTTGATTAGTAAAACAGATGATGTGCTCGCAGCAGCAGCTGAATCATAAAAAAGAAATCATTACCCAGGTAGAGATCCATGGTGTCTTTGACCATGAATGCATTTATAAAGAGACCAGTATGCATACCTTATTTTCTTGTGTATAATACGACTTGAGTATTAATATGACCCAGTGTTTTCGAATCTATTCCCAGGGAATAAATTACAGCCTTAAAATGACAGAATGCATGGTTGTCAGCGAAAGGATGAGCCCAAAATGCAAATTACAAATCAGATATACGAAAATCAACTAAGCACAAAAATTTAAATACCTGGGAAGTGTTCTAGCAGAGGACAGAAAATGTAACAATGAAATCTGAAGAAGCAATGGGATAACTAAAGATGCATTCCAAAAGCTAAGCAGAGTATTAAGAGACAGAGAAAACATTGTTAGAATCAAAGAAAAGAGTACTGAATTGTTACATATTTGTCCTTCTGTATGGCAGTGAATGCTGGACAATTTCCTCAAAGATGAAGACAAGATTTGAAGTAACAGAAATGTGGTTCTGCAGAGAAGATGCTGAGGATACCATGGACTGATGAAGTTTTAGAGAAAATGGAAACAAAAAGCAAACTTATACTTAACATCAGGAAGAGACAGTTGAAATTTCTAGGACACATATTGAGGAAAGAAGGCTTGGAAAATCTGTTGCTCACAGGAGAGATTGAGGGCAAGAGAGATACAGGAAAACAGCACAGAAATTACTTGATGAGCTTGAGAAAATGGATGGTGAAAATAACAAGTAGACAGAGTTTATTTAGAGCTGCAATGGACAGGAAATTGTGGAGAGTCATGATTGCCTATGTCCCGAGGGGACACAGCACATGAAGAGAGAGAGAGAGTATAATATGAACCTATAGTATAACCATCCCTATGTAATATTTTTGGAAAAGTTGTACCATATTATTCATTAAAATCTCAATGTCGTACACATATTTCCTTAAAATGCTTCATTTTTTATGATATTAAAGAATAGAAATGAACTGGATGTTTAGCCATTGCATGTTTCTTCATTTATGTTTCAAAACTTATTTTCAAATTTTGGGGAAAGGTGCTAACTAGACATACCCAATAATACATTTTAAGACGTCAATTAATCTATCATGCTTTTCTATTTGATATGACTTTATTATATTACTAGCTTAAAAGCCGCACTATTGGGAAGCATTTAAGCTAGCACCTGTGGAGAACTCTTCCTTGAGCATTCAACACAATAGGTAAGGAGGAGTAGATGCGATAAGCAACAATAAACTACAGCAGAACTCAAAATTGATTGCTGCATTTAAGTATTAAGATAATTCTTCTGCCACCACTTAATTTAAAGACAATTGGATGTATGTAGGTCATTATTTTCCGTATAAACAGTTATTTTTATTTCATGAGTGACTTTCGCAATTAATTTTGATTATTCCCAAAATTATTTTCAAGTTACAAAAATTATCATACAAAAAATTTCATAAAAAAAAAAAAAAAAAAAAAAAAAATCACCAAAAACAATTACATTAATGAAGATATGAGAATCCAAAATTTCACGATTGCTTGTCCAGATCCAGCCCAGGACATTTTTAATTTGCTCACAGTGCGGGCCTGATTCCAAAATGGTTTGATATTTTGGGGTACAGCCTCTAGGAGTAAAGTTGAAAACACGGACAATTTTATTATGAAATGATGTAATTGGAGAACAGTAATTTTTTCATTTGAACATGAGCTATTGAAACTTAGAGAGTTGTGTCCCTTTAATTGTTTTTAATCAGTAGAAGCAAAGATGGCGGAGTCCAAAAACAATTGCAGTAATGAAAACTTGGAAATCCCAAATTTCAGGATTGCATGTCCGGATCTGTCATGGAATATTTTTAATTTGCTCACAGAGTTGGCCTGATTCCAAAATGGTTTGATATGTTGGGCTATAGCCTCTAGGAGTAAAGTTGAAAAAGTGTGACACACTGATATTGGCATTTATTATATAGATATATTAAGAAACTATGAAAACAGAAAAAAAACTTTGCCTTTCATTCAAAATGAAGAGAGAAATCTTTATGAAGAAACAAAAAATATAAACAAACTTTATGTCGTGAGCAAAACTGTTTTAATTTTAAACATGTGTCAAAAAATATGAAACACCACCCTCACAGCAGGAGAATTATTGCCCCATTTTTCAAGCAGAAAAAAAATTACAAAAAATTACATTATTTATACAATGGTTAGGCTTTTGTTGTAATATGTTATCAAAACATGACAGCTCTTGTGTATTCCCTTTATTCATTTTTTAAAAAAATCAACTACAGTGAATTTCCTGTCTTTAAAACAAAAGACATTCAGTTATGCTGATTCATATATTGCCAACATATCAAATCAGTCAGTTATGTGCCATGCAATACATGACTGACAAGGCAGATTTTTTTTTCCTGCAGTAGGTTGCCATTTCTTTCTGCGGTAGACCAGTTGCCATCCAAGGTTATAGAACCCAGTCTGTCATTCTATTTAGGGGGGGGGGGAGAAGAAGAGGATTCACACCTTTCCCAAGGGTATTAGCATGTAAGTGAATGTAATGGATCTGACTGGAATTTGAACTCGGCTCTTCATTTCCTCATTTTGAGCTGCTGTTACTCAACCATGCCTCCTGGTATATCAAATAACTTTTGTAAACAATTGTTATCTGTTTTATTATCTATTGTGCTAATTGAGTGTATTTGCAATCTTGCTATTTCAAATAAGAGGTTTTTTAAGCTGAGTAAAAACTTCTGAAAATATGTACTTGTGGATAATATGACCCCCTTTTTTGCCTTTAATGTTCACTCAAAATACGTAGATTAAATTGTAATGAACCAACTGTCACCCTCACTACTCTTGAAAAGTCTTGGGATATTTCTATTAACTTCATGGAAACCCAACTTCTAAATTTGACAATGTTATACAGGGTGTGGCAAAAGTAATGCCACATAGTTTTTTTTTAGTTGAAGTGAATAGGACAATGTGGAGTAATTGTGTGGACATTATGATAACCAAATCTAACACCAAGGAACATTTTTTTTGTGGGGTGTACTAAAAGATCTTGTTTACAGGCTCAAACCGAAAACAATTTCTGAATTAAAACAAGCAGGAAATAATATAGAAATGTGCCAAATGGTTTGTTGATAGAGTTTAGCATTGTCAGTTATGTGCCATGTGTGATACATGCTTAGGTGATCATCTATCTTTTAATACATGAGTGATGAAGTAGATTTTTTCCCTGCAGTAGGTTGCCATTTCTTTCTGTGGTAGATCAGTTGCCATCCAAGGCTATACAACCTGGTCTGTCTTGCAATTTACCTACAGCTGGTGTAAAAAAAAAAAGAAAAAGAGAATTCATACCTTTCCCAAGGGTATTAGCACGTAAGTGAATGTAATGGATTCGAATGAAATTTAAACTCGGCTCTCTGTTTCCTTAATCCAAGCCACTCTGAACATGAAGGGGAGAATCATGAACACGTTAAATAGTTTGCTAATCATAAAAAATCATGTTGTTTTGATCTGACATTATTTATGAATTTTCTGTAACTCCTCTAATTTATTTTTGTTCAATAAAAGTTAATAGATGAAAATAGTTTTAATTTTGACACACCATGTATATTTCAGACATAGGTGAAAGGTTATTGAATAAACTTTACAAGTTTCATATTTGCTATTGTCATGACAAAGAGGTGTGAGTGTGTGTGTGTGTGTTTAGCAAATTCTGATAGGATTGATTGTTTTTTTTATGATTTATCAACAACTTTTTGGGATATTTACTGCCAAAGCATATTTTTAATTATAAGAATAATTCTTTTTCTGTGAGTGAATATTGCATTTTGTCTTTTTTTTTTTTTTTTTTGAATACCAATGATTTTTCCTACTTGGGGTTGTCTTAACACGAGGGCACACTAAGCTACACAGCAGCCCTCTTGAGCATAAGGGCCCCATGCTAATCTATGTATGTTGTGACTTTCTATCAATAAATAAATACTATACTAAACTATAAATATTTATTATTAATAGACATTGGCATTTGCATCTGATTTAGTATCCCAGTTGCCTCTGCAACCTCATGTGCATGTATGTGTACAGATCTCACAGGCTGCATAACATAAAAGTGTATATGTCAATGCCACTTCAACTCATTTGTGTGCTGGAGAATTACCTCAGATGTCTAAGAGGGCCAGAGTGGCACAACCTAAATTTGTGCATAAGATAAGCAAATTGTGAGCAAGGCAAACTATACAATCATCGGCCCTGAAATGACATGGCATGCCCGTCACTGAGCCAGACCGAGGCTGGCAGTGTGCACAAGATGCTAATTTTCTAAAAAAAAATGAATAAAGGAGGTGAGTGTTTGTTGGGACATGAGTAAGTGTTTGTTGGGACATGAGTAAGTGTTTGCGCTCAGTGCAAGTCAGGTTGGTACATTTTAGTGTGTGCTAAACCAGAGTCGCTTGTGAGTGTTGTTCCTGGGTCTGTGCTAGAAGAAATGGGTTTGTTTTAAGGCATATCAACACATCAATGGGTTATTTAATGCTGACAAAATTTTTATTGCTGGCAATATGTTTTTCTTCAAAAATCTATTTCTGGGAATATTTTTCCTTGAAGAAATCTATAGCTGGTCACATTTTTTTCAAAGAATGTATGGCTGTTTGTTTTGATGGTATTTTTTTTTTAAAGTATTGCTGATAATTTTTCTTTAAAAAAATTATTGCTGGTAATAATTTTTTTTTTATTACAAAGTATTTCTGGTTTTAAAACCTATTTTTACACAAGTTTGGGTGTTAACTATTTGCCCATAGCTGGGACCCTAACAGGTGCTACCACCCTGGGTCAGGATGGACCTCAGAACACCAGCAATTAAGAAGTGGTTCCACGCTTCTCAAAACCTTGCTCAGAGGCCTTGCTGCTGGACATAGTTTATCGTCTCACCCAGGACACAGATTTATTTTATTGCCATACCTATGACAGACATAAGAAATGGGTTTCCTGCTACAACTTGACAGTTAATAGTAATGGTAGTGATTATATTTATATGCCATTGATGATTAGAGATTGAATCTGAGATTCATTAGGAACACTTGTAGGTGTAGCAATATCAGTGTCAGTCGATATCTTCTTAAATAGAAACATCTGAAAAAAGTTAATGAAATTGTTTAAGACAGTTATTGTCCTGATGCTTATTAGCTAAGTGAAGTGGACCTCACAAAACCATGTCTGATTTTTTGACAAAGAAGGTCACTGAGTGGAAGATGACACATGGATAGTTGATTAATCCCTTTTTTAGTTGACAAGACAAAAAACACTGTTATATCTATATATGGCCGCTCGCACTGAAAACAGACAGACCCAGAGAAAGTCATGGAGAGTGATGAGGGAATGCTTTACTGCAAGGCAAAAAGGAAACATGTTAGACTGCTTATCTCCCCCCCTCACTTGTCTACAGCAGAAAGTTACAACTGAATAAAAATTTGCTTACTTTACAGCTAGAATCGACCCATGGTTTTGTTATTTTTAAGCCACAGGCATTTGACTGGTAGAAACTGCACCCTGAATAATGAACCTGGTGTCTGGTCTAAGATGCATCGCTACAAAAGGTAAGCATGTAATAGTTATTCAAGATTACAAAGTTATGATGCAGTACTAATAGATCAGGTGTTGAGAGTTTGTGATATATGTGAAAGGACAAGCTCTTTATAGCACACTATTTACATTGTTCAGACTGTTGAACTCATCTTCGTTGTTATATTCACGACATTTCAGCCATTGTATGCTCCAGCCTTCATCAGGTAATATACGTTGGAATTTTGAACCAAACTCTTTATTTCGTCTACCATGGTAGATTGTTCTTGTTCCACGTGCCATGCCACTGCTGGACATCTCAGTTTCAGTTATTTCCCTTTAACTCAGCTCGCCAAGATTTTTTTTTTTGTTCACCTCTGCTGTGGCCAGGTATTGAACTCACAACTCATTGGCTCAAGTCACTGGATTCCTTCAATACATGCTTTTTAATTACTGGGTCATGTGTTCTTGAACAAAAAAAAAAAAAAAAAAAAAAAAAAAAATTGGAGAGTTGTGTTCAAGAACACATGGGCCTCATGGATAAAAGCATGTATTGAAGTAATCTATCGTTTCTTTTTATGTGCTATCTCTTCAGGACATAGGCGATCATGGCTCTTTACTTCCCCATATCCCTTGTAGCTCTCAATAAGTTTTTTCCCTTTGCTACTTCCTCCAGGCCATGTTCTGTCATCCTGCTAGGTATGTCATGCATTGCTTTCCCTTGTCTCTCTTTCCCTCTATTCAACCTGTGAGTATCAGATTCTCCAGGCTCTCCTTTCTCATTATGTGTCCCAGAAATTTCAGCTGCCTCTTCCTGATGTTAAGTATAATCTTCCTCCTTGTTTGCATCCTCTCCATAACCCCATCTTTGCTCACACCTTTGGTCTATGATATCATTAGCATCCTTCCAGAGGAATTTTACCTCTGTTGCCTCGAGTCTCTCCTTCATTTTTTAGGGGACCGTCCAACATTCGCTGCTGTAAAGGAGTACAGATGTCATAATAGCAGCTTGGTAATCTTTACTTTGTTACCAAAGAAATCCTTCTGTCTTGTAATACTGTGCCTAGCTTTGGCCACCCCAATACGTCTTCAGATCTCAATGTCACACTTAAAAGTAATCTTATTTCTTTGCTTTTGGGGAAAATGGGTCATTTATATGTTGGAATTTTTGTCTTTTTCAAAGCTCATAGATTGTTCAAATGTTTGTTGATTACTCATTGCTGTTTAATGGTTAAAAACTGATTTTGTCGGAAGTACCAATACAATAAATATACAGTGCATCTTTGGTTCTCAAACGTCTCACATGTCGAACAAATCAGTTTTCGAACAGAATATTTGAGATGAAAATGCCTCAGATATCAAACAAAATTTTGTTTCTCGAACAACATTGCTGAACAGAGCTGAATGAAGTTAACCCGAATGGAATCATTTCTTAGTCAACCGCCATATTGTGCTGTGCTTTTCTTTTACAATTTTATTGTACTGTACCTTTTTTTCTCTTCATTAGACCTTAGTCATGGATCCAAAGAAAACTAGCAGTGATAATGGTAAAGGAAAAAGAAGAGTTGAGAGATTTAACAAGTGTTGATGACACTGTTTCTATGATGATGATATTGTGTCTTCTGACTCAGTTTCATATGGAAAAAGCAATGATCTATGCTAGTCTTATAAATAAAGAGACTAAGAGAAGAATTGCAAGACTTTTGTTAGTCTGTTAAAAATAAATCAATCTGGCATAGTTCCGAAGCCAAGGGTGCCAGAAAACCATTCATATACCATTAGTATATATTAGGGCATTCAAAACTTCTTTTGTTTTTGGCTTTACAGCCCTTTACTCTAAAGCATGTTCCATGTACATTCCTAAAAATAATTTATGACTCAGTATTATGTATCAATATGAATCAGGTGAACATTTTGTTTGCTAGGAATATTGGTTCACTGTGTCAGGCCAGACAATTTTGGGAGTTTCCTTCCTAAACTTTTATTTAAAGGTAGTGTGGAACATCAACATTTTGATCACATCATTATTTCCCCTTTGAGTTACATGTGCTATCCATCCTGTTGTTGAAAATCATTAAGTGATCCTCAAGCAACACTGAAACCCAAAAACACATTTGGATAGCAAAAGATGCCTTTCAAAAGCTAAGCAAAATATTAAGGAACTGAAAAATATCATCAGAAACAAAGAAAAGAGTACTGAACTGTTACTTAATATCACTCCTATATGCCAGTGAATGTTGGACAATTTCATCAGAGATGAAGAGACTTGAAGCAATAGAAATTTGGTTCTACATAAAGATGAGGAGAATACCATAGACTGAACATGTGAGCAACAACAAAGTTTTAGGGAAAATCAAAACAAAAAGGACACTTATACTTAACATCAGGAAGAGTTGAAAATTAGATACTCACAGGACAGATTAAAAGCAAGAGAGACAGAGGAAAACAATGCCTAGCAAGCTTGTGTAAATGGATGGCTGAACAGGGTTTAGGAGAGATAACAAAAAGATAGAATTTATTATGAGCTACAAAGGACAGGAAATTGTGGAGAGATATGATTGCCGATGTCCTGAAGGGACATGGCACACAGAAAAATTAGGAATAACGATCAATGAGTTAGAATAAAAAGTAAGAGAAAGATGAAAGAAATATTAATAAAAAATTCATACTACTTTTTCCTTTAGAAATTCAGAAAACTTAAGGTCTGGATGTACCCTGTTATTTCTTTAATGAAACAGAAATGCTCACTTCAACATCTATAGCTAATATGACAAAAACAGACCTTGATTTCATCTGGCTCCATGCACACACTTCCAGAATACCATCCAAAAAGGCCAGGGCCATAAACATCTTTTCAAGCTAATCAGAAAAAGGCTCACTTTGATTTCACAGCAGCCATTTCTGAAGCACACACTGACTATAAAGCCAATGCTGATTCCATCCACGAGGGTAGATCCAACCTGTCTGGCATTAGTGATGAACCTCCATAGCAGGTTACTGAACATGGCGGACTACTTGTCCAGGCCATCAGCAGTGATACCAAGGTGTTTACATCAACAGTGATTCTTTCAGCCAGTGATGAATCCGCAACAAAGACTGACTCCCAGCAGTTACAATGCAATAGTTTGCAGAATATTTCTCCTCTAGTCTATTTCATTAGCAGGGAATTAACTGAAACTGAAACATCCAGAAAAGGTATGGCACGTGGAACTAGAACAATCTACCCTGGTGGACAAAATAAATTAAAATTCTAATGTAGAAGAAGGCTGGAGTGTACAATGGCTGAAACAATGTGAATATGACTATAAAGATGAGGACAATAGTCTGAACAATGTAAATAGTGTAAAAATTAAGACTTATTATTAGTAGATAGAAAAGAAATATGAAATACTTATCAAAATTAATAATAATTGCCAAAATTTCATCCAAAATATTCAAATATTATTGTTTTATGACTTACTTTGGTTTATTTATTTCCTTTTCTTCTTTTATGACAATGTCCGAGATCACCTTATTAAATAAAGCACTATGCAGACATAATGGCCTATAATAATATCACTGCCTTTTCCTATTAGTTTAATGAGAATTTTATCAGTTATTTGCTTAATCTGACAGACATGCATTAGCAGTTGCTTCCATTAAAATGAAGAAGAAAGAAAGTTACTTTGATGATCAAAAAAGATTAAAAATGATTTTCTAATATCACATTTTTAATCCAAAGCATGTTTCTGATTTTACAGATATATAGCGATGCAATGAAACTATTTTTTTCTTTAATCAATAGTTAATTGTATGAGAAGAAAGTATGAGAAGAAAGAAAGACAAAAAAAGGGAAAACATGAAGAAGGTAAGAGGCAGAAGTGGAGAAAAAGAAAGAAAGAAAAGCGGAGAAAAAGAAAGAAAGAGGAGAAAAAGAAAGAAAGAAAAGAGGAGGAGAAAAAGAAAGAAAGAAAAGAGGAGGAGAAAAAGAAAGAAAGAAAAGAGGAGGAGAAAAGAAAAAAGAAAGAGGAGAAAAGAAAGGAGGAGAAAAAGAAAGAAAGAAAAGAGGAGGAGAAAAAGAAAGAAAGAAAAGAGGAGGAGAAAAAGAAAGAAAGAAAAGAGGAGGAGAAAAAGAAAGAAAGAAAAGAGGAGGAGAAAAAGAAAGAAAGAAAAGAGAAGACAAAGAAATAGAAAAGAAAAAACAAAGAAAAAAGAAAAGGAGAGAGAAAGAAAGAAAGAAAAGTAGAGAAAAGAAAGAAAGTGGAGAAAAACACAAATAAAGAAAGCAGAGAAAAAGACAAAGAAAGAAAAAGTGGAGAAAAAGAAAGAAAGAAAAGGGAGAAAAAGAAAGAAAGAAAAGGGAGAAAAAGAAAGGAAGAAAAGGGGAGAAAAAGAAAGGAAGAAAAGGGGAGAAAAAGAAAGGAAGGAAGAGATGGGGAGAAAAATTAAGAAAACCCAAAGAAAAAAAAATAGAAACTTACTTTTGTATATTAGTAATTCCAGTCATATTTTGAAAAAAGAATTTATTTTACACAATGATTCCTTATTTTTCAACATAATCTCTTTCCATGTCAATGCACTACATTCCATGGTGAATATCATTCAAATAAGTTGAACATTACACAGTGAAAATTTCTGATCAAAATTCTATCTGTCAGGTTACAGATTTCTTGATTTACCCTGAGAAAAGTAGAAACTAAGAAAAAAAAAAAAAGCAAAAAAAAAGCAAAGGTACTAATACAACGAACACTAAAAAAGGTAGCTCCATAAAAAAACAAAACAATGTTAAAAATAAAGAAATTATAAAAGACAATAACTCAAGCAAGAGAATAAGATAAAAAATGGTTGAATGAAGACAGAAAACAATGACTGTCAGGTTGCATGAGAATGAATGGCCATTGCAAAGAATTATATTTTATAGCATGGTTCAGGTTTCCTTGCAGGCAGGAAGAAAAATCATTGGAACCAGAACTTAGTTGTTCGAAATGGCCGACCATTTGATAGTTTGAAACCAGGAGTAAAGGAGCCAAACAGAAGATGAAAACAGACTGCCAAGCCTACTTTCTGACTCTGTAATTGGTGAATTATTCAAAAGATAAAAATTGAATCCGTATCTCTTACATCAGCATATCCATTTGAATTATTTAGTTGATGTTGGATGCTGCAACATACAAATACATTTATAAACATTGAGGCCATTTGTCAGAGTTGAAAAATGGCACAAAAAATAAAGACAGTTTTGGGAGGGAATCTTTTTTGCATATTAGCATTCATTAGAGCTTCCTGAAGCCAGAGAATTTTGTTGTTTAATATTTACAAAATATACTTGCGGCATGGTGTAGTAATGGATAGCAACTTGAATTGAGGAATTGGAGAGCAGAGTTCAAATTCCAGTTGAGTTCACTTACATGCTAATACTCTTGAGAAAAGTATGGATCCATTTTTTGTCCCCCATCAGCTATAGGTAAATAGCAGAACAGACTGAGCCCTATAGCCTTGAGTGGCAACCAGTCTAAGAGGAGGACAATTTTGAATTCTGAACCTCCAACTATGAGTTAAATAGACTCAGCAACCTGCCGTTGGCCAAGTGTAGTGAGTATGGCTACACTCCTGAAGACATGGTCAATCAGGAGTGAGAAGGTCCTGAATTTGGATTTGGATACTAAGTCACTAGTTCAACTAATCAGTGTATCAATTAGAATATAATAAAAATTTAAAGATTTTATATTTAATTAAAAAAAATAAAATTAAGCAGTCTAATTTCTAAAATCCCAACAATATCATTTGAAAAAGAAAACAACATCTCATTCACCTTACGTAAAAATGTTATTGCATTTTTCTTTTATGAAATTATTGTCCCAATAAAAGTTTGGTTAATTTGTTCATTTCTCCAGAATATCAATCTTTGATTTTTTTTTTTTTCTTTTTTCTTAATCAATTTGCCCCAAGCAAGGCAACAATGCCACTAAGATGCAAGGGGCTGCTGGGAGTAAAAGAGAGTGAAGAGATTTTAGAAGGAACTGGAAACCTGATCCTAAACAGGGAACAAAGGATAAACCTCTAATCCTGTTCAAAAGACCTGGGAGGAGTGTGAACCAGATAGGAGAATCTATTTACTCCTATTGATTAGAAGAAAAAAGATAATTAGTAAATAAAATTTTGCAGTTTATGCGGAGACACAAGAAGTATAGAGTTAAAGTAGATTTTAGAAGGAAATGGAAACCCAACCTTAAAGTAACAAGAGATAAACCTCTACACTTGTTCAAAAGATTAGGGAGGAGTGTGAACTGGATGACAGGTGAATTTATATAGTCCTATTGAGGAGAAAAAAAAATTGTCAATAAAATTTCAGAGTTCAGACAGAGATGTTAAAAATGTTGGTTAATTAATACTAAATTTTGTATGGGGCACTCAGTGAGGATTTAAGTCACTACTCTAAGGTAATGGTCAACGTCTTGAATTGGCTGTAAAAAGGTAAACACTATAGAATTAAGCTGAGCTACATAATGGCTTCCATCTAACAGTGGATTGATTTGAAATTAGCCATTTATTTTGTGACTGCTTCTATTGATAGAGTATTTGGTAGTTTTGATACAGTAAAAACAAAGCATAGACTTATTTATGAATTCTCAGGGGGCTTTAGGGGCCATTTTTGACTGATGATAAGTTTGACAATTGGTGGTGGGCAAAGTGATGATTTAAGATTTGAAGGATAATTTGAACTTTGACAGCATTGGTAGTAGGCCAAGTACAAGAGCCAAAAAGATGCCATAGAGAGTTATATATATAAGTTCATTTTTCTGCAATTTTATTGTATTCAGTTCCCATGGAAACAAACCAAAGCAGATGTTCATGCATAAAAAGGACTCTGCCTAAAAAGCCTAAATATAATTCTACCAGAATACATATACTATTTCACCCCATCTTTCTTTCTATGTGCCATGTACTTTTAGGACGTAGGCGATCATGGCTCTCCACCTCCTTCTATCCCTTGCAGCTCTCAACAAATTCCTTCCCCTCTGCTTCCTCCTCTAGACCACATTCTGTCGTTCCCTTATTTAAATCCGCCAGGTATGTCCCGTGTTGTTTTCTCTTGTCTCTCTTTCCCTCTATTTGACCTGTGAGTATTAGATTCTCCAGGCCTTCATTCCTCATTATGTGTCCCAGAAACTTCAACTGCCTTTTACTGATGTTAAGTATAAGCCTTGTTTGCATCCTTTCTAAGATCGCATCGTTAAGCATGATTTGTCCTTGATAGTGGAGTTCCCCCCCACCTCCTGTTGTAAAGCGATAATGCCATTAAAAGAAGGGGTTGGTATGGGGGAAGAAGAAGAAGAAAATGAGAAAGAATACCAGAAAAGACAACATAGCCAACACACACACATACATACACATAGAGTGTGTGTGTGTTTTGGCTTCTATAAGAAGCTCAACCACCCTTTGACAGGTTTTGTTTTTCACACTGTGGAGGGGGGGTGATATGCCACCCTCCTCACCAGCAGAAAAGCTAGTGGTGGAGCTGGCTTACATGCCAACCACCCAGTAGCTTAAGCTTAACCTGACCTATCAAAATCCCACACGTAAAAACATTCAATTTATTCCCATTCTCTGTGACTCTAATAAAAAATGTTTTTGTTCTATTGAAAAAGACATTTTTCATTTCAAACAATGGACATTATCATAAAGATATTTTTATGTGCTTGTTCTTATGTATTGGTGCAACTCATAGCTAAATGAAGTTTAGCTCTGTGATTTATTGGTTACATTCTTTGCGCCTCAACCTGACAACAAAGACAGTTGACTTATGTCAAGTGCTAAATATATTTGTCTGCTTTCATTTACACCAATGAGTGATTTCACTATCCTTTCTGCAGTCAGACTTTATTAACCTCAAAATCATGTCACACCACCCAACACTTGCTCAAAACCTTAATAAAACTAAAAGGATCTTGACTCTTTATTACAGACCTGATGACTGATTGATTAAAAGCAAAAGGATTGAAATTCTGTTCAATTTAGCAACACTCTTCTTTTATATGCATTGTTACCTTCGGGATGTGGTCGATCATGGCCCTCCCCAATTTCCTGTCCTTTGTATGCTCTTTATAAATTTAAGCCTTTTTAGCATCATTCCTAAACCTTGTTTCGTCATTCACTTACTCAAGCTCACTAGGTATGTTATGCATTATTTTCCTCTATCCCTCTTGCCTTCAATTTATCCTGTGAGTATAAAGTTTTCCAAGCCCTCTTTCCTCATTATGTGCCCTAGAAATTTCAACTGTCTCTTCCTGATGTTAAGTATAACTGTCCTTGCTCTCTCCTAATGTTGATAACAATTTAACACTGCCTCATGACGTAGATTGTTATATTTTTGCACATTGCATCAGAAATTCATGTTCAAACACAAAGATCTGTCTATATCTCTGAGATGAGGTATCATGATTTCTTATATTATTTACATTATTCAGACTTATCCTCATCTTCATTGCCATATTCACAACGTTTCGGCTGTTGTACGCTCCGGCCTTCTTCAGGTGATTGGAATTTTGAACCACCACACAGATGTCCTCAAGGACGCATGGCCCAGTGGATAAAGATGTTAGTTAAATCCAGTGACTAGACCCAAAGAGTTGTGAGTTCAATATCAGGCCACAGCAGTGGTGAACCAAACTTGGAGAGTTGAGTTAAAGGGAAATAGTTGAGACATTCGAAAGAGGCGTGGCACATGGTGCAAAATTCCAATCACCTGAAGAAGGGTGGAGCGTACAATGGCTGAAACGTTGTGAATATGGCAATGAAAATGAGGATAACAGTATAAATAATGTAAGTAACAGTTAAAGATGAGGACAATTTTGGCAACCACATCCCATTATAAAGATGGGAACACAATCTTTATATCTAGTTTCACTGCATGTTTAATTACTACTACTTCTATGTGCCATATCCCTTCAGGATGTAGGTGATAATAGCTCTCCCCAATTTCCTGTCCTTTGTAACTCTTAATAAATTTTGTCCTTTTGCTATCTATCCTAAACCTTGTTCTGCCATTGATTTACTCAAGCTCTCCAGGGAGGTTATGCAGTTTTCCTTTGTTCCACTTGTCTTTGGTCTATCCTGTGAGTATAAAATTTTCCAAGCCTACTATCCCCATTAGGGGCCCTATAGATTTCAACTACCTTTTCCTGATGCTAAATATAAGTGTCTTTTTCATTTCCATTGCCTCTAAAACTACGTCATAGTTCACAAGTTCATTCCATGATATTCTCAGCATCCTTCTGTAGAAACAAATTTCTGTTACTTCAAGTCTCTTCTTCATCTGCATGGTGATTGTCCAGCATTCACTGCCATATACAAGGACTGATATTATGCAACAGTTCAGTACTCTTTGTTAATATTTTGCTTAGCTTTTAAAAGGCATCTTTCTTTATGCCAATATGCCTTTTAGATTTCATTTTCACATTTTCTTTCCTCTGTTAAAACACTTTCCAGATATTTAAATTGTACTTTTTGACATTGGTATTGCCAATTTGTAATTTGTATGTTGGGCTGTTCCTTTTGCTAACAGCCATACATTCTATCTTGCATTTGAAGTTTAGTCCTTTCTTCTCTCATTCCATCATTACTTTTCGTAGTAGTTGTTGCTTCCTTTCTGTGCCTGCTATCAACACGTTGTCATCTGCATATCTTATGTTAAGATTGTGCCTGTTAATAATGAATCCTGGTAGGGCTTCTAATTCTCTCAAAATCGCTTCACCTTATAGGTTGAATAAATCCGAAGAGAAGACGGCTTTCCATTATGCACTTTTCGGTATTTATCATTTCACCCACGAGAAACGAATATGGCACAAGGCCGGTTTTATTGTGGGTTTCTCTGAGCACGTAGGCTCGGCCAAAAAAATAGCCTTTGAAGCCGATTAGACGGGTTCAGGCCCTGTCTACCTCAGAGGATTTAAACTTGCCCTAATTTGGCAAAGCTCGTCCTGGTTCCTCTGAATTTAACGCAGAGAGTTCGATAAGGAGGCGCTTGAGTCAGAGAGATTTCAGATGCCATTATGCACTTTTCACAAGCAAAAACATTCAACTTATCCTAATTCCTAGTTTCCTTCTCGTGAAAAAGACATTTTTTCATTTCAAACATTGAACATTATAATAAAGAAAATTGATGTTTTTTTTTTGCTTGGTATCTTCATGCACTTGCCTTTATATAATACCACAATACATACAAATATTTTCATGGTAATTGCTCCGATGAGCTGCTTTTTATGAATTCAAGCGTTTTACGAGGCTGACATCTCGCTCCCACCCTTTCACTGTTGAAACTGTTAAATGTAGCCATCTTTTCTACTCCAATAGCTTCATATCTCGCACCTCTCACCTGTGGAATTCCCTTCCCTTTTCCTGATAGATATAAATCTCCAACTAAAAAAAATTTGTAATGTCAATTGACATCTCCAGTTGCCTTGATCTATCCATTATCCTTCTCCTCATCCTTTTCCTCTATCAATATCCTATCTGATCTCACTCCAAATCCTCTGTAACCCCTTTGGTTCTAGTGTTTTCTCCATTTAACATTGTGAAATGCTTAAAAAAAAAAAAAAAAATGAAGTTCAGCTCACTGATTTATTAGTTATATTCTTTGAGCCTCGAGCTGACAACAAAGACATTTAACTTATCTTATGCCAAGTGCTAAATATATTTGTCTGTTTTCATTTACACCAATGAGTGTTTTCATTGTCCTTTCTGCAGTCAGACTTTATTAACCTCAAAATCATGTCACACCACCCAACACCTGCTCAAAACCTTAATAAAACTGAAAGCATCTTAACTCTTATCAAAGACCTGATGACTGCTTAAACTTAAAGGATTTAATTTATGCTCAATTTAGCAACATTACTATTTAAAAGCAAAAGGAACAACCCAACATACAAATTAAAAATTGGAGTTACCAAAATCAAACAAATACAGTAATTGAAATATCTGGGAAGCATTTTAAGAAAGGACAGAAAGTGCATTGTTTGAAATACAAAGGTGCATTGGGATAGCAAAAGATATTTTCCAAAAACTAAGCAAATTAAGAAACAAAATCATTTTATTAGAAACAAAGAAAAGTGTGTTGAACTGTTACATAATATCAATACTCTTAATGCTAGACAATCTCAAAAGATGAAGAGAATTGATGCCAAAGAAATGTGGTTCTACAGAAGGATACTGAGAATACTATGAACGGAACATGTGAAAAGGGCACTTATATTTACAATATGAAAGCGATAGATGGCATTTCTAGGGTAAATAATGAGGAAAGTGGGCTTAGAAAATTTGATACCCACAGGACAGGCTGAAGGCAAGAGAGGCGGGGGAAATGAAATATTTTGCTACCTTTTTTTATTTAATAAAATTAATACAAAGTTTATGAGGAATAACAAAAGGACAGAATTTATTAAGTGTTAGAAAGGACAGGAAATTGTGGAGAGCCATTATCTTCCTATTAGGGTGCGTTTTTTTTCAATTTTATATATATATATATATATATATATATAAATATGTATGAAGAAATATACTTTTAAGATGTGCTATATTTATAGATAATAGTCAATAATAATAATGCATAGATAGTGAAATTATAGCATAGAGTAATTTCATGTTTTTTTTAGATCAAAAACCATGCCATGAGTGCCTGACTGATTACATCTAGCATGAAACAGACTGTCGCAGATATAAAGTGTATATTTATGTTCACTTTTTTATATATATATATATATATATATATATATATTTGGTACCTTGGTTTTATAAAATTTTTTTTCATCATTTTTATTTTTTATTTTTTTTTTTTCATAATGTATTGTTTGCCTCATGTCTGTGTGATTTTTCTATCATTTTCCTTCAGTTCTTTCTTATATATATATTGCTGCTTCTTTTCATCACACATTGAAATATTACCTAAATTAAAATTATGTTCTGCAATCATGGATATAAGGATTCTCAATCACACTAAAATTAATAAAACATTGCCAAAACATACATAGAACTTGTGTGTGTCTTATGTGTGTGTGTGTGTAAGTATTAATGATACTGTGTTAGTATTTGAATAAATGAATAAGTAATAAACTTTTTATCCCACATTAGCTAAAAAGGCTTCATCCATTTTGTTGCATTTTTCTACTTCTTATTTATGTGAATTAGACTTCTCAACCCTAAATAACATTAAAAATAAGAAGTGAGACAGACTACATTTAACTGAAGAAGAAATGTATAGCTGGCCACTTGTATTTGAGGATACCTATCTACTAGGGTGGCTAGCCAATCTCTACTGCAGATGCTTGTTCAGGTGCATTTGTGTTTGCTCAACACCCACAGAGCCCACCTGTGGTTTATACTGCAACTATGCTGAGCAGACCTTAGTTACAGTTTCTGCGAAAGAGCGTGTTATTTAGCATGATCAACAACTTCAACAAGACTTGCAAGCGCAAGCCCTCGGCCATGATGACGTGATTTAATGCTAGCAAAGCTATTGGCGGCCCCCAAGGGTTCTGTCTATTCAAGTTCACTCACAAGGCTTGGCTCAACCATGGTATGGTCTTCAGCCACTTTCCAAAGGTGCCACACGCTGGGGTTGACCAGTTTGATAACATCAGGAAGTCTCCTTCCTCACAAATTGACCATGGTAAGATTCGAGCCTGAGTTTTATGGTCAGAATGCGAACGTTCTAACCACTCAGCCACGTGAAGAAGAAATGAGTCTGCTTATTGTACACTTGACCAAACATTGAAGAAATCACGGAAAAAATATCAGGCACAGACTTCATACCATTACACAAATAGTTGACTAGAAACATTGAAATAAACTAAGTTTTTATTTGTGTCTGTATTTTTTAAAAAATCTTTAGTTTTATTTCATAACATTTTTAAATGTATACCCTTTAAAAGTTTGGCTAAGTGTGTTGTGATATTTTCATTTGCTCCAAGGTGTGCCTTTGCTTAAAAATATTGAGAAACATTGAGCTACAGGCATAGTTAATGTGCACATTATAAACACGTATGTATAAAAATTGTTTTGCCTTTGTTTTTATTTTTTTAATTGTCTATTCTATTATTTTTTCTTCTTCCCGTATACTTTGCCTTTTTGATCATTTCTTTTGTTGTTTATTTCTTTCTTCCATTATTGATTTCTTATTTATTCTTTTTTTACTTTCTCTATTTTTGGCCTTTTTTTATTTTTACATTCATTCACCCATTCAATTATTTTTATTCTTTTTTTCTTCCTATAGATTTTATATTTTCCTTTGCTGCTTTCTTTATTTTCTTCCTGTACATTTGCCTCTTTGTTGCTTTTTTTTCTAGCATGTTTTCCTTCCCATATATTTTACATTTTTGTTTGTTTATTTGGTTGTTCACTTCTCTTTTTCAGTATTTATTTCTTTTATTTTCACTATTTTCTTCATCTTGTATCTTTTGCCGCCTTCTTTCTATCATTTTTTTCATTCTCACAATTTTTTTTTTTTATTTCATTTCTTTTTATCTCATTTTCTATTTCTTTCTTTTTTTGCCTCATTTTCCGTTTGCCTTCTTTTTTTGCCTCATTTTCCGTTTGCCTTCTTTTTTTGCCTCATTTTCCGTTTGCCTTCTTTTTTTTGCCTCGTTTTTCCGTTTTTTATTTTTTTTTTGCCTCGTTTTCCGTTTGCCTTCTTTTTTTTTTGCCTCGTTTTCCGTTTGCCTTTTTTTTTTTTGCCTCGTTTTTTCCGTTTGCCTTCTTTTTTGCCTCGTTTTTTCCGTTTGCCTTCTTTTTTTTGGCCTCGTTTTCCGTTTGCCTTCTTTTTTTTGCCTCGTTTTCCGTTTGCCTTCTTTTTTTTGCCTCATTTTCCATTTGCCTTCTTTTTTTTGCCTCATTTTCCATTTGCCTTCTTTTTTTGCCTCATTTTCTATTTCCCTTTTTTTCCAGCATTTTCTATTCTCTTTCTTGCTGTTATTTTTCTTCTTTTTCCCCTATATATTTCCTATCTTTTTCTTTTCAGCATTGTTAATTTCTCTCACTCATTTTTTATTTTATTCTCTTTTCTTAATCATGTATCATTCGCGTTTTTCATTCTCATTTTTCTTTCATTCAATTATTTTCCTCCATTTCTTTCTTATATATCTTTTATCTCTCCTTTTTATCACAAATTAAAATATTTGCTCTTACATTAAAATTATGTTTCAACATCCTGAAGCCACTGTAATGATTTATAGGATGAAAATCTTAAATGATTTAACAAAATGGCTAATGCTACAGTCAATGTATACATTATAAGGATCACATATATCCAAATTATAATTAAAATCTGTTTTCTAAAAGAAACTTTATCCGTATTTTTACTATTATCCTTAATAATATCATTTTCAGTCTTTTGACATAATTTAGCCATCATTCTCACACTCTACATTTTGTTTACTAAAATAGAATTCCCAGAAAAATAAAAGAGGAAAAAAAGAAAGAAGTTTTTTGTTCCTAAAATCCTGATGAAGGGCTCAACATCTTCGATAAATGTTTCAAGTGCAGAGGTTTGTAATGCTGGTCATGCAAGTAACTGATACTAAATTTTATCCCCAGTGAGCTTAGCAAAAATCTTGGCTGTGTGTAAAATGTCTAACTTAATGGGATCTTGTTTGCCACATCTTCAAGTGGGTAGGGAAGTGTTGGACAATTGCCAGGGTCTTATCTTGGATGTATGTCACATCCAGGAATGTTAAGGAGGATTTCAATCACAACAATTTATTTTGTTAATGGTGATTTGCTATTTTATATCTAGTTTTAGTTTAAATATATTAACAATTATTTTATTACTAGTTTTATTCCATCTTATTATTGTTGCTTTTTAGATGAAGCATTTTCATTATTATTATTTTATTACTAGTTTTATTCCATCTTATTATTGTTGCTTTTTAGATGAAGCATTTTCACTATTATTATTTTATAACTAATTTACTCTATCATTATTATTGCTTTTTTCATAGAGCATTTTCACCTTCATTATTTTATTATATGGAAGAGAAACTAAATGTAGACATTGAAAGATGTTGCATGTATATAAAGAAACAATCAAGAAGACTGGAGCATACAATGGCTGAAATATTGTGAAAATGGCAATAAAGATGAGGTCAACAGTCCGAACGCTGTAAATAGTAGCACTACCTCAATTTCAGTAATATATATAGAAAACCATTTAAAAAAACAAAAAAAAAAGGAGAAAAAGAAGAAATTCCTGGTAATATTGGAATTCTGTAGTGGTAACTATATAATTCTCAAAGATGAAAAAATATAAAGGAAGAAATGGATCAACAAACTTTGTTTACAAAGAATCAGGAGTATTTCTCAGAGCTTTAGATAGGATGTGTTTTAGCTTGTTGAATCAGATCATGTGCCATTCTGTGTAGAAAAGATGGTGCTATCTATGGAGGGGAGGGGTCAGAATGGCAAGGAAACTGTTTCTTCTGACAATGTATATAAAAGTGTTTATGAGAAAAGTGAAATATACAAGGTGTCATTGTTTTGTTAGAGCTGCTTGGAAGATTAAGTGGATGATATAGACATGCCAACACGTGTGTGTGTGTGTGTGTGTGTGTGTGTGTGTGCGTGTTTCTTTTTATAAACAAGAGAGAGGAGTTGAAAAAAACATAAGGTGAGGATAAGAAACACAGCCTAAGCAATATGTGAACAAAGGAGACATAGTGTAAAATAGAAACTAATAAAATATAGGATCGGTAGTTTTGTCTTTGTGTGTGTGTGCACATGCTTGCAGTATGAATATATAATTAGACACATATACACATTTGCATATAAGTACACATGCTAACAAAGCATATACATAGACATACACC